>VDFB02185207.1:0-15937 GCA_007258455.2 Sequoia sempervirens | reverse complement strand
AAAAACAAGTGTCCAACTGCAACTAACTGTCCAACATTGCAACTGATCACATTCTTCCATGAAACCACATAGATCTCAAATATGCTCTCATGCTCCATCAAGACTTCTGCACCAACATCCAAGATTTCCACCATTCAGGCAAAAAATCCCTGTCATCTTCCAACATGCCACCTATGGAAGAAAGGTACAAGCCAAGGTGAATAAGCACCAGTCCAACGAACACAAGCAAAGGATCCTAGTGATATCATCAACTAGAAACCCACTATGAAGCATATGCATGGTATATCAAATTAACTTGTTAAGCCCAAGCACTGGCATTAACTAGTGACACAACTTCAACAAATGTATCCAATCAACTTGAAAGCTAAATATAAATTATGAACATGGAAATAGAAAAATAATAATTAAGTAAAACATAGAGATTCCAAGTGAAGAAAAATTGCAAATCCAATCTTTGTCCTTCAATACAACAACTGTGTCAAAGTCCCATCTACATAAGAAACGTAGTCAAAGTAAACATAAGGCATATTCATGAGATGAAAATTTAAGCATTTTCTAAGAAGCTACCCAACTCAAAGAAAATAAAAATCACATCAGAAGTGACATCACTAAAATATAGAAAAAGTTTAGCAAGCCTAGAATTGATTGAGTGGTATCTAGTCAACACACAAAGCACTCCCACAACTCCTATGTAATTCTCTAGTTCAACAATTTCATGCTACATTGCCCCTCCCTCCATACGTCAAACTTTTACCCTCCTTATTGCTTTCAGCTAATTCAATTTTAGATAGACAAGCTCCATGTAATATATACTAATTTATAAATTGAACGCTGGTTAGGATTTATGGATTTCATTGTTTCCATTTGTACAAACACCGTCAATTTTAATCATATGGGTTTTTCTCTGTTGTTTAGATATTGTAGCATATCATATTAAGAGAAAGAATTAGTTGAGAGTATCAGGGAGGTGTGTGACTGGTGCTTCAGTGTTCAAGAGGAGGATGCAAACTTTGGTGTTAAGCTTATGATAGGGATTCTATTAAAATAATGAGAAGTGTTGGCTTTGGAGAGTGCACAAGTATGACAGGCATAATAGCAAAGATAAGAGAAAATTGAAAAAACATTGTTCTGGCATTAATGGACAGATACCCAAAGCGCTGAAGAAGGAAAGGAATCCTAAATTCATATACATGACTAAAAGAAGAATTAGGAAGAGATATAAGCTTCTTGATGAAATTGTTTTTTGATTGCAATGATTTTCATTTTAGGGAAGCTATTTTCAATTGGATGTTGTAGAAAGTACCGAGTCTAACAAGCACATACTTTCCAAAAAAAAGTGGTGAAAGTTATTGTGTAACAATCTCTTTACTTTTCCATGTCTAAAAATCCTATGTTACTGATTGTTTGGTTGATGAATTTATCAACTTGACTTTGGAAGTACCTCTTGATGTTGTTTGATGATGATACTATGTGAATGTTCAATTTACTCTAAACATTAATAATTGATTATAATGGAAAGTGTTCAGTGCTTAACAATTATAAGTTTTCTATGTAAAAAATAATAATTAATTAGATCATTTACTATAGTCAATGGCATATGAATGAAGACCAAAGGTTTTTTTAGAATTTTTTATTGTTATAGTTTTTTTTTATGCCATCTAGAAACAATCAATGCATTGTTGGAGATTGGAAACAGTTACATATTTGAGGAAAATAGACCATAAGCACAAAATGTGAGAATCTTTGTAATATACACCCTACTTATTTTTGGCTTTCAGAGTTTGTATATGAGTTTTGGTGGTAAATAATGAACAAAAGTCACAGAGAAATATTTGTGGTGATACCCATTGAGATAAACACATTTATTTTAAAAATATGAAACACCCATGAACTGAAAAATGCAATACAAAATAAATACAATTTTTTTTTATAAAAAACCTAGATGGTGATTTTTTTCAAATATCAAATTCCAAACATACCCATAATGTCTGATATTAAATATGTAACAACTATAGGGTTGCCTCCAAAATGATGCCAAACACAATAAAATTGCTCTTTCCCACTCCTAAGTCTACAATACACCTTATGGAAGTCCTAACGCCTCCAACGAGCAACAATACACTTGCTAATCTTAGTTTATTCTGCCTAGAACATATTAAAGCTTTCCCACACCCTATTCCTAGCTCTAAAATTCATCAAGTGACTCACCGCAAAATTTGGCACAAAATGTGTCTTGTTGTCAACGATGCCAATGAGATTCTCCCTACAGCTGCTGCTTCAATCTATTCACAATAAACAAGAGTAGGTTTAAGAAAATTGGAATTTACAACTACCAAATTCATGCTTCAGTTCAAGACAAGATTTTGGCGGAAATGAAAATATGGATTGACTGTTTGTGTAAAATCAATTTACACAAAAGGGCATTCTATTAAAGAGGCAACCGAGTGACCTAAAATTGTGTTGTGCTATCAAGGATGCCGATATTTACATCTTTTGCAATAACTGTTGTGCCGATATTTGCATCTTTTGCAATAACTGATTTTGCAATAACTACTATGCCACCCTCACGCAAGTGGAGAAGCGAAAGGTCAATACCAGCGAGAAAGAGTTTGGAGGAGTGAGGAAAACAACTGGGAAAAATGATGAACTGTTGGGGTGCATTTCATCATATTCAATTGCCTCTCGACCAATCTACACCATCAGACACGAAAAAGGCTCGCTTAGTAGCAAAGAAAATAATAAATTATTTAATAATAATGAATTGACCTTTACTAAATTTAATACAATAATATTAAAGTCAAAAGAATAATAATTTTGTATATATATAATATAAAAATATTTTTTAAAATTAATATATTTATATATAATATAAAAATATATTTATTATATATAATAATTTTATATAAATATATTAAATATAATATTATTAAAAATTATTATATTTATATGTTAATATATTTATTATTAGTTCCTGCAGATAGGCAGGTTACTATTGCATTCGTTTGATTTTTATTCTTTTTGCTGCTCTAGCCAATCACATTACATAATTTAAATATATTTTTTCTATTTCTATAGTTTGAATTTAAAACATATTTTTAAAATTTAAAAATTATTATTTATTTGTTTTTCTATTGGTTAGAGTAGCTTGTATAATTCATTTTTCTTTAAAAAAACTTTGAAAAATTAAGATCATAATAATTTTTACTGGGCATTATAGTTAAAAAATATAGAAGTTGCAGGAATGTGTAGAAAACTTCCAGAAGCTGCTGGAAAGAGAAGTTGTTGGAATGTGCAAAAACCTTCACGACAACAACATAGAGCAATGAACAACAAACCTACTCAGCCTTGCATTACAGCGACTCTGTTACACTCAAGTTTTATGGTGTTGCATCACTAATTTGTTCATTGTTGTCAAATCCTTTGATTATATTTTTATTAATTGTGTTGTTTTGTTCTAGAAATGGACACAGCCAATGTTGCACGCAGATCAAAGATTTTTACCAAGCACCAAACCCTCAAATTTTTTTCCTAGGTGTGTATATTCACTGTTTGTTCATCAGTGGTGTGTATATACACTATATTGTTTCATAGGTGTGATGGTTTACAACTATGTATATTCATTGTGGATTTGGGTTGGTTTGGTTTGCAGTGATATGTGCATGACCTGTGAATAGTTGTGCTCGGAGGGCAAGTGGAATGTTAGTATTGAAAATGGGATAAAAGGAGTTGAGGGGAGAAGATTTTGTACGAGAAGAAGTTTAGCAAATTTCTTGACCAGTGAATAGCTATGCTCGGAGGGCAAGTGGAATGCCAGTATTGAAAATGGGATAAAAGGAGTTAAGGGGAGAAGATTTTGCAAGAGAAGATTTAGCAAATTGGGGAAAGTGTCTTATCGAAGGTCAAGTAAGAGGGTTTCCTGCCCTTAATAGTTATGAATTGGGGGGCAATTTTTTCTTTTTGGTTTGTTTTTTGAAAAGATGAGTATTTATACTAATACTAGCAAAGAAATTTAAGACTACACAGAAGCTCCCAAACGCGAAACATAGTTATTTTCAATTAAAAGAATTCAAAGCCCAAATACAGATCATGGAGTGACTATTAAAAGCCCTTATATAGTTTTCAGGCATATACAATTGTCAGGTGTGAAGCCAAATTCCATAATCTTTACCAACATCCTCCCTGGTGCTGCGTAAATGGGAGCTTTAGAATGGATATGGACATCCATCAAAACATAAAGGACACAGGATTTTGTCAGATTTTGTAGTTACAACTACCCTGGTAGACTGCTGCTGCCTAAATGGGGGGTTTGGAACAGGTATGGACATCCATCAAAACATAAAGGACAAAGAAATTTTGTCAGATTTTGTAGTTACAACTGCCCTGGTAGACTGTTGCTGCCTAAATGGGAGATTTAGAATGGGTATGGACATCCATCAAAACATAAATTTTGTCAGATTTTGTAGTTACAACTGCCCTAATAGACTACTACTGCCTAAATGGGAACTTTAGAACGGGTATGGCGATCCATCAAAACATAAAGGATAGAGAAATTTTGTCAGATTTTATAGTTACAACTACCCTGGTAGATGTGTATGTAAAATGTGGAAGCATACACAGGGCATTCAAAGTGGTTGACAAAATGCCTCTAAGATGTGCAGTCTCATGAACTGAAATCATTGCAAATATGCACAAAATGGATTTTTGAAAAGTATTCAGAAACTTTCAAGAAAATGCAACTGGCAGGTGTAAAGCCAGACTCGACAACTTTAGCCAGCATTCTGCCCACCTGTCCCAAAGAAGGAGCTTGATATTTGGATCTGAGACTTACTAACTTGAACTCAAACAACAAAACAACAAACTCAAATCAATAGTAAGCAAATACCCACTAAAAACTTAACTTCTGCCCAATACTACTGTTAAATTAGTCAAGATACAAACAAAAACAAAAAAAAGGTTACCAAAAACATACATACTGTTCTCATGTAGCTATTGCTCTTATGTCTCCCAAATCATCCCAGCTCCATGGAGGCCATCTATATACCTAGCAATCCAAGCCCTATTTCAAATAAAAAGCATATATTAATTTAAACTAAATTTGGCAATCACCTTCAAGATCTCTAGCACTCATTTCATTTCAATGCCAGAAAACATAATGTTTTTGGGGAAAATAAAGTTAAGAAGATGTCACCTGATAAATGGGAATTTATGAGTCAACGACATAATTTGCTGAACATCTCGTTAGGTCTTCCCACATCACAGAATAGGAGCCCGTGACAAAGCGTTCAAACCTCATGAACTACAATATCTGCTTTTGTTAAATGCAAATGTATGACCCAGATGAAGATTCCTTGTCTACTTATTCACTTGAACTGTAATTTTCTGGAATGTTCTCCACAGTGTTTGATACACTAAGTTTCTAGTGTCTCCTCGCACTCAAACATTTTGTTGTTCACAGTTGGCTGTGGTTGAATTTGGCGTCTATTGACAGAATTGAGGTGTTGGGGATCATGACAGCCATTAGAGGATAGATAATGTGGCATTGCACATCCCACAAGCCCCCCCAAGTGTTGCCAGATATCATAGTTTTGAATAATGCTCTTATGGCCATGCATGAGAAATGAGGAAGTACGGACAAGACACGTAAACTTTCCTACAAAATGCCACCTTAATTTTCCCAATTTCAAGACTGTCTAATGTAGGCAGTTATGTTGGTTTAGTGAATTTCTGATAGTTTATCATGTATGGAATTAGATGTGTTATTTAATTGCAATTTGAAACAATTTATCATATTTGATGTTGGCTACTCAATTTATCATCACGTTTAGTACAGGTTCTCCTCATTCTCCTCTGTAACATGTTTTTATATAGGCCTAGAAAGTTCAAAGATTTGATTGAATTCACGATTATTGTAACAGTAGTAAGGAGACTAGAGACTGCAATATTATAGAGTTTGCAACTAGTTTTTTGAATTTCAAAAGATTTCTTTTAAGCTCGTTTCATTTAGTGTTTTGACAACATCTGCAATGCCTAGGTAGCCGGTACTTTTTATGCCTTGAGTAATAAGCAGCTTGGGAAAAGTTGTTTTTGTTTCCAAAGAAATACTTTACTCAATAGAAGGTGTAGCTTGGAATTGCCTTTGTAGGAAATTTTGAAAGGCAACGAGGCCAACGAATTTGCTTGCATAGTGACTATATTTTTAGTTGTTTCTTTACTTTGAATATGCTTTTTTAGTTTTTTTTGGCATTATTTAGATATGGTTATGGGCACCACCCTTTACCATTAATGGGTTTAGAATATCTACAAGGTATAAATGATGAAATTTGATTCATTTTTCTAGAAGATATACTAAATGATAGATCTACTTTCTAATATTTTTGTGAAAAAATACTAAATAGGCAATTGGAAAAATGTAGCTTATAAAATTTCCTTGCCTATGTCTTACAAATAGATAAACATCAGAGTTTAGGGATGTAAATTCATCTAAATGTAAATACCAATTCCTTCAAGAGGAAAATAATGTGTTATCTGTTATGTTTAATCTGATTTGAAATTTTTGTTAATTGTTGATTCTTATATTGTGAAAGTTAGTCAAATTGGTGAAAAGTAGCTCATAAAAGATTTCCTGTCCATAGTTTTGCAAATACAAAGTCATTGGAATGCAGGGACCTTGACTTTCTCTAAATGAAAACTGTTGTTCTTTCAAAAAGAGTAAAGATGTGTTTGTTTGAATTGCTAGAGTAGTTTGTAAGAACTATCTGTCCTCATCTAATGCATATTTACCATAGTTCATTGATTCATGTTCTATGTTACCCCAACACTTCCTCGTATACCCCCTGTACCAAAGTTGTACCTTCACCCAATTCTCAATTTTGTAGAGAAGTTGTATTTGATTATTTCGTACATGTGCCTTCAAAGGATTTACCTCTCTAATTCTTAATGTGTAAGTTTCTACTAATCTTTTTATATAAACAATAAACACTTCAAAAATTGGGGCTTCTGAAGATGGGCATTCTATATTTGTTGTTCTGCACTGACATTGTACGTCCACTAATCTTAATGTAACGTAGTCCAGGTTGAATTCTCTTGATCGATTTGATGATTTTGCAGAGGCTTTGCTATGTCAAATCTAATTTTGGTGCAAGTGTCTGAATCTTTATTAACATCTGTTTTGTCTCATGACATATCCTTCCCAATTTCTGGAAAATGTATCAAATTGGAAATACCAATGACAAGATATCAGAATCTATGTTGTTTTCAATTTTCATGTAATTTAATGTTTAGCCAAATGGGTTTGTGAAGTTCATGCTTTTGTCCTTTATCTTTTAGAGCTTGGATTTCCTCCTTTACTGCAAAGCTTATGTGGCTAAATACAGTTAAATGTTGGTTTTGCTAATCTGGTTTTGTTTAATTTATCACATAAATATTTGTTATAGGTTCATTTTCTTGATAGGTATTATTCCTCTGTGCAATACTCTTTCAATAATGCATTGATTTTTTGGATTTGCAGTGGGCCAAATTGAGCTTTGCTGCCAAAAGGATCCTAAATTTGTGCCCAATGGTACTGAAGAAACCAATTTCCTTCCTCGCCAGAAAGGAGACCTTACTATGACCTATGATATCATGCAGAGCTATGAAAGCAACTATAATGCTCTAGTGACAATTTCAAATGATAATCCCATTGGGCATTTGGATAACTGGAATTTGTCTTGGGAATGGCAGTTTGGAGAATTTATTTATGGCATGAAAGGTGTGGTGGCTCTAGAGAAAAGTCTGTCTGACTGTTTAAATGGTGCAACAGGAAATTTTTTATCAACGACTAGATTTATCTAATGTCATGAGCTGTAAGAAGACCCCAACAATTGTCGATCTTCCCCCACAGCTGGCTAATGACACCTCTGTGGGTAAGATTGATTTCTGTTGCAGAAATGGCACCATTCTCCCCTGTACCATGGATCCTAGCAAGTCTAAATCTGCATTCACACTTCAAGTCTACAAACTCCCTCCATACCTAAATCGAACCCTATATAATCCTCCTATAAATTGGAAGATTCAAGGTGTACTAAATTCTGACTATCAATGCGGGCAGCCAAGGAGAGTAGATCCAAGTACATTCCCAGATCCTAGTGGGACACAAAGGGAAACATCTACTATTGCCACCTGGCAAGTAGTGTGCAACATAACTAATAAGAATGGATGGAGAGCTGCAGTAGGATTTAATTTGAAGATATCATTCTCTCTGTTTATATGCCTTTTTTACAATTCGTGTGGATGGAAATATTTAATGTTAACATGTTTTATCAAGTTTTTTGCACTTCAAAATTAATATTTATGGAAGCCAATAACTTGATTTTTGTCTCCAGGGTCAAACTCCATCAATTAAATTCTATCACAATTTATAGAAATTCTTTGCTGCTGTGTATTGTCAATGTTTTAATCACCATTCTTGAATTGTGGATGATATACTGCTTGGATTTCATTCAAACTTGAGCATGATAAATTAGGATTTGACCTTATATTGACATTGGACATTTAAATTTGAACTCACAATAGTGCTGCATTATTTTGCATAAAATTTGTCCATCAATAAAGGTAACAACTAGAATACAATATATTTGCCATGAATTTTCTATTTATAGATTGTGAGTTTGAAATTGCCATTTTGTGCTTCAAATTGATGCAACTAGCTCCTATTGTATTCTTCCAATGAGTGCACTCACAATAATAATAAGATCAGTTTGTTGTGGGGATTTTCTATTTTTATTTAGCAATGGTATGGGGCACACCCTTTACAGTGGGATTAGAATATTTGGTCCTTATTGTTTATTTTTAATTGATCATGTGATCTGCATTTAGGATTTAATATGAAGGTATTTTTTCTTTCTATTTAAATGTCTGGTTTTGCAATTTATTTATGGATGAAAATATGTAATTTCAATGTATGTTATTAACTTTATTGTGTTCTTGAAAAACATTTAAGATTTATGGTTTCTTATGCAAGCCAAAAAAACTTGACCATTTTCAGAAGCCAAAATGGGTCTATTTTGTCTCATCAACTTGGTCAACTTGATCAAAGTGCTCACGGTATTGTAGAGTATGAAAATTTCAATTTATTGCACTTGATTTTGTCTTACCTATATGTCAATTAGTGTGAAGCTATATAATAGCTCCAAAGTGGAATTTAACCTTGAAGCTTTGTTTTGGTGTTTTGATGGGTTGAGATAACATTTCTTTGAGCCACTTTAATTAATTTGTGATTTAAGCTTTTCTATGCAAATTTCTAAACCTTAAAGTTTGACCTATGTGATAGAAGTTATGATCTTGGCAAGTGGGATGACTAAAAATAAATGACTTAACAACTATATTATGTCTTCTTTGGAAAAACATCTTTATTTGTTGCTTGCCTAAAAGATTTTGGCTTGAATTTCTCTTTATCTTCTTTGCATATAATAATTACTTCATTGCTAAAATTCATCGGCAAGAATGGTCACTACTTTTTTATTTGCTTTCTCCTCTAAATCAAAATGCATCATACTCTACGGTAGGAACTCGACGCTTGTGTCACTTATTAAAACGTATGTGACACAATTTTTATATTAATATATAAATAGATAAAATTTTAATACTAACTTTTAATCTCATTAATATCAATGGCAGAGCGGTACAATTTGTGCAGAATCACGGCGGCTGCTCTGTCTATTCACAATAAATGAACCATTTTTCCCATAATGGGTTCGTTGTGCATCATCAATGTGACGATCAAATTCAATAATGAGTACGTTCAGATTTTCATTTGATTCCTAATTAATTCGAAGGCAGTCATTAGTTATTTCGTAATTAATTCAAAAGCACTACTCTTTTCGTTTGATGTGGCGGCCGTAATGAATAGCCATTGGAAATTAGAGTACAGAGCTCTCGAGGCGGACATTATTACTTTAAAAAGATAGTACATTTATTACTCGGAAAGCCCCACATAGGAGACGTTAAATGTTTGAGCTCTTAATATTTTTCTCACTGCAATTTGAAGGTCTAGCGAAGAAATGGGTAGAAGAGATCTCATGAATTTTCCAGACGATCTGTTATGTTCTCAGATTTTAACGAGACTCTCTCTGAAAGAAGCCGTTCGTTTTTCTGCGGTTTCTCGAAGATGGTGCAGAGCGTGGACTCGATTACCCCATCTTAAGTTTTCTGATGAGTTTTTTAACTCTATTTGGACAGCTCGCCAGAGGCCTGAAAATATAATAACCAAGATTATTCTTATGCAGTGTGTTGGCCTGGAGACTTTTGAGCTTTGGAATTGTGATGAGTTTGAAAGTAGCATTCACAAGTGGCTTCTGTGGAGTTCTTTATCAGGTGTGAAAAACATAGCTTTGAAAAGTAGTGAAGATCAGATGGAGGTTTCCGAGTCTATCTTTTCATGTGTGACACTTAAATCTTTGTCTCTCGAGCTTTTTGAAATGACAAAGGTGCCTGCACAATTTAAGGGTTTCCCTCAACTTGTAACATGTTGTCTTGAATTCGTTCGGCTAAGTGAGGAGGCATTTGAGACGATTTTAAAATTATGTTGCTTTCTTCAAAGTTTGACGTTATCCCAATGCGAACTGCCTTCAAATTTAAAAATAATTTCCTCCAGTCTTAAGTCTTTCGCTCTTCTTGAATGCTATGACTTGGTAATGGCGAACATATGTTTACCTGTATGTGTCCATTTGGAAACTAACTTTCCACTTCTTAAGCATTTTGTAACAGTAAAATCGTTTAAGAAAATCACATGTTTCGGTAAAGTAGATTCCAGTCATGCCGAGCTTCTGCAAAGCTTTCCTTGCTTGGAAGAGTTGTGCATTGACTCTCCTTTATCTGTGTTGTATCCGGAGGTAAGTAATTCTGTTCTTTAATTCTGCCTCAGAAAAAATCGTCTATGATTATTTGAATTCAAATCTAAAATGACATTTTGTAAAACACTAGCTCATAATTTCGAATTTCAATTTGAAGGAAAATGTGAAAATGATATTAATGATTTCCCGTATCTTTCTTTCGTTGTTCGAACATTTTGTTTTCAAAGCCAATTTAGAGTGTGTGATAAGACAATTCAAATCGTGCCAACCGAGTTGTGAGCTTAGAGAGGGGATCGATCTTGTTGTACAAATTTTAGTAACTTGATATTATTAAAATTTAGAGAAATGTTCTAAATGCAGGATGTTGCAGAGTGGACTCTACGATTACCAAGTTTGAAGACATTTACTCTGAATGTTGGGTTGTGCGACAGAGGTTACCAAAAATGTGTGGCTGATTTGTTGTGTTCTTGCATTTTGGAAGGCAGTCCTCTCTTGAAAAGTGTCAGAATCTGCGTGGGTTACAATTCAGAGACCATTGGGCGTGATAGGTTTGATGGTGCGTGGGTTGACACTGTGAATGATCTCGCTAGGCGCTTCCCTAAGACCAAATTTTTTTCTGTCAAAGACGAGGATAACAAATCCAGGTGGGCGATAAAGTGAAATACTACTTTACCTCTTCTCAAAGTTTTGATTGATTTTGGTAACAGTAAAAGTGTGTCGTTTTGGTTTCATAGAAGTTTGTGTACCCAGCTTTATTCAAAGCAAAAGGATGTGCAGAATACGAAATTGTGAATAAGAATTATGTTGTGGAGAATTTTTTTTTTATATATTTTTTAAGCACTTTAGTTATAAATGAGGGTTTACTAATTTTAAAATTATATTTTGGATTTTAAAATTATTTATTCGAATTAAGATTTATAAATTTTTGTTTAGGTTTTGTAATATTAATTATTAATTTAATAATAAAGATTTTTATATTTTTTTTGTTTCAAGTTGATTAATTGTTTAATATTAAATTATAGTATTTTTTAATATAATTTGAAAGCATTATTATTATTATCATATGTTTATATTTGATTGCAATAATTAACTTCATTTACATGGTAACAATAAATTAGATTGTTATTTATTATAATAAATTTATATGAACCTTAAAATATATATGAAAAATATATTTTTTAAAAATAACAAATTTGAAAATATATATTCTATAAACACAGTTTGTAAAGATAAAACAATATTATGTATACTATATTTAAGATATTACCATTTTATAATTCTAATCTATAAATATTGGATTGTATTCGTTGAAAATTGAATTTGTACTAATTAAACAATTTGTAACTGTAAAATCATTGAGGAGAATCTCTTTCAACGAAAGTAAGATGATTCCCCATCATGTCATAGTTATACAAAGCTTTTCTCATAGTAAGAGTTGTGTAGTTTAGAATCATTTGATTTCAATTTTATAAAACTAGCAATTGCAGTTTTGTGTGCAACGAGTATATGCTGAATAAATGTATGAGAATTTAAAAATTGTGTAGACAGTTTGGTCCAAATTTTAAAATGTGTCATAAATAGAAAGAACTTTAAATTGTTATATAATTAATTTATTTTTTAAGTTAGATTATAGTTGAATGGTTAAATTCGTTATGTATGTTCAAGGGAAAACAAAGTTGACGCCTTGTTACTAATTTGCCAGAGAAGTCTTGGATATGATTTGTTGATTTGAATGGTCTAACGAAGATAGACACTGCGTGTAGAGCAAAGTATTTCTTGCTATTAGTTGATGGCTTTTGTAGGAAAATATGAGCATTTTCATTGAAAAGAAAGTCAGAATGCTTCTCTCAGTTATAAGCTTTGGTGGAAAAGCAAGTAGATAGACAAATCAAGATACTAAAGTCTAACAATGGAGATGATTTGGCCTCTAGATAGTTTTAAGAATAGACAGTTTGACTTCTTACACTCCACAACAAAATGAAAAGTGGAACGAAGGAATAGGACGGTTATGGAGATCCCCAGGTGCATGGTGCACACCCGAAGTTTACAATATGAATGCTGGGTAGAAGTTTTAAATATAATATTTTACATCCTTAAATGCAATCCTTGTAAAGTATTGCAGAATAGTACTTGCACAGAAGCATTGTTAGGCAAGAAACCATTAGTTAGTGACTTTTGCATTTTCTAATGTGTTGTTCTTACATTTGACTCCTACAGAAAATAGAAGCAGTTAAATGCAAAGAGAAAAACATATATGTTTGTTGGCTTCTTTAAGTAGTCAAAGGCATAAATGTTACTTGATGTTTCTATGAATAAAATTGTAGCCAGTAAAGATGTTGTAAACGAGAAGATATTTTTCTTCTCCAATGATGGTAAATCTGCGAAAGCTACGTTCATATTGTTATTTCTCATTATAGGTCGTTTGTTCCACGAATGGTAGGTTTCTTATTCTAAGGCCAACTTATTTAAAGCTACAGAATGTAAAGGAGGAAACTTGGCCTGTGTTCAAATTCTTACCAAAAGTGCTAGGACATGCTGATCAGTGTGACCTATGTTCAAGCCCCTTCAAACATGTTGCCAGTACATAAATGTGGGTGGCTCAAATCTAAGCTAGCTGCAAATCTCTAGAAATTTTGGCACTTACTAACCCTGAAGAAAAATTAGAGTGACTAAAAGCATTTGAAAAAGGGTGTACAGGATTGGACATCTTTTCTTGATCTAATAGTATGAAGTTAAGGCTGGGGCTGGGCATTTTGACAACAATGATGTATACAAAATGACATGACATGAAATAGTTATAATTAGGTTCATAAGACCAAAAACAATTTATGAGACTGTGCGCCTGTAAAGCTGTGCCCACCATTACCCAACAAGAAAACAAAAAAAATCCACCTGTTAAGTATTATTATAGTAAGGGATAAGGTGAGAAAATTCTTGCTGCGAAGTAGTGAAGGAGTTTTGCTGCTGCAGTGTATAAAGGAACCAGTGCATCCTATCTAGACATCTAAGTAACTATTAAGGGACCAGCCTAGCAGTTAGAAACCCGTGATCAAGTATATGAGAGAATAAGGCTGACAACTCTTGTAACTTGAGCTTTCTGCATCTGAAGAACATGGAAAGTACTTGATTTCTTCTTCCCTTGTCCTATTGCAGATGAGGATGCCTTTAAGGTACACCTGTGATTGGAAGGTCCCAAAACTTTATAGATAGGCTTCATGTAACTTGTTGATGCATTGAAAAGTCTAAATGGAATAACTAACCACGTGTACAAGCCTTGTTAAGACTTTAAGTTTCTATTCCAGGTGTGACTGGATTAGAACTTGCTTATATCTTTACTTAAAGTAAATTTTAGTTAAGTATCTCTCATCCCAAAGTTGTTTTGAAATATCATCAATTCAAGGTCCGCAAGTTCATGTTTTAATTTACTGCAACCTTGTTGAAGTCACACTAGTAATTTCACACGTGCCATCATCCATTGACTTGAAGGAGAGTCATTTTAAAGGTACTTAAATGCTTGTTTCATAGTCACTACGCTAACATTAGTCTTTCAAGGTGTATCCTTGATATTAAGCCTTCAATATAGGTATAATTTGTAGACACACATTGAATAAGCACATCATAAAAATCAAGTGGATATATGGAGGGTTGCAAGTAACCTCATCCTCTGGGGCTTAATGTTTTACTCGAATATACACTATCGAGTTAAATTGCAATGCCTTGATTTGTTTCAACCATGCAAGGGACTAATCACATTAAGGTCTGGACTTTGGAGGTACAACATCCGTTAGTGCGTCTAGTGGTATAATGATAATTAGATTATGTACGTATATGTTATTGTAATTTGCACTTCTAACACTTCTACTGATTTTGTCTATTAGGTTAATTTTGATTGCATCTGAAAGGTTATCGCAATTTTGTCTTGGTTGCGTGTACTCAACCATAGGATAGGTTATTGTTTTGGTTAGCTTCCTTACCTATGCGATTCTCACATTGGTTGTTGCGAGCATTCTATTGGTTCTGGTGTTATAGAGTACTATATTCTGGCCACCTTACTGTTGTGAAATATAGGCATTGCCAAGGGTGTTAACAGATAAACTAATACCAGTGTGGCTTTTACTTAATTATCTTGATGTGCTTTGTAATGTGTGTGTTAAGTCTTTATATTGCATAATCAACTCTAATTACCAATGTATGGAGCTCGTTGCCTTCTAAAAGAGGTAGTGTTACTATGTGAATTTGCATTGTGTGTCCTAATGGAGAGAATACGATTTTGAGTGTCTAACCAATTATCTTGTGACTAGACGCTGTTGGACATCTTAGCATCATTGCATTTTATGTATGCTTCTGTTGCCATGATATTTTTATTGAATTTTTAATCTCCATTTCATGTCAAAACTCTCATCTCTTCCCAGCAAACCAAGGTGAAATATTTTTTACTAACTCTTTTATGATGCATACAATTTATATCCATTATAATATATTTTAATTTTCTGCTTATCAATCACAATATTATAGTTCTTTTTGTTCCACGGGGACTACTTGTTTTAGACTTTAGTGACATCCTTGAGGGTTAAAAAACTCTTTAATTCCATTTCAAGAATAAAATGATTTTCAAACTTTCTAGATCCCTTGCATTGCATTCTGGGCCATCGTTTAATATTTCTAATCATTTTTTTATGCCCTTTAAGACCTCCCAAGTTTGTACAACATTGTGTCTCCTTCATTTACTTTTGCAAAATAGTAAGTCCTTTTTCCTCTAGTGAACTAACCCCTAGATTCATTTTAAACCTTTAAAAAAAGAGCACTTTTCATATTGAATTTCCAACCAATTGGATAATCTTCTAACATATGAAGAAATCCAACCAACATCTTTGATTAATCCCAACTGGAATACAAACTGTTCAGGAATGGGTAGGAACATAACTTTTAGCTTAATTTTTTTAATGTTGTCCATAGCATAAATTCATATTTCACTCATTAATGACAAAGTTTCCATCAGTAAATTCAATCATAGTCATTCATGGGCATTTGGTAAATCCCCTAATATTGTCACTATCTCTGCTATTCTCTTTCCTTAATAGTTTAAGCGTTAACCTTATAAGTACCTT
>VDFB02185206.1:0-69278 GCA_007258455.2 Sequoia sempervirens | reverse complement strand
CCTTTCTATTACCAAAAAATTGCCAAAACTGTGTGTTCCATCCCACCGTAGAAGAAAAGATCTTGGAAGACTTTGAGGCTTTACCCTTCCATTCCTCGTGATCACAAGGGCACATACAACCTTGATTTCACAAGGGCACATACAGTCTTGATTCGCAGTGATTTGAAATTGAATTTTTTGCTGATGATTGGGCAGGTACAGTCTTGACCATTATACGCTTCAGAATGAAACTCCTCTATTCATGGGCAGGTACAGTATTGATGTTCACGATACAATCTGGGAATGCTTGAAAGGAATAGGAAAAAAAGAATTTGAAAGGAATAGAAAACAAATATTTTGAAAGGAAATGATACCTTAGAAACTATGCCACTGGTCAATTTGAAAGGTCAATACCACCCCCATTCTATTTTATTACAAGGCACTTGAACTGCTTTACATAATGCCTCAAATAAGTGTGATTTCATGGAATGCCCTGATCGCAATGTATGCACAAAAACTTTCAAGAAAATGCAATTGGCATGTGTAAACCCAAACTCCACAACTTTGTCAGTGTCCAGCCTGCCTCTGCCGAAAAGTGAGCTTTCGAACAAGGTATGGACCTCCATCAAAGTTTAAAGGGAGGGTTTTGTAATATTTTAACCAACAATCGTGTATATCACAGATTTCAAAAGCCATGTACATTTACTTCACACAATCTAGACAGGTGAAAACCATATAGAAAAATAAGAAAAAAATTCAACAATTCAAAAAATTGATACTATCAATGTGAAAATGAAAGAGAAGTCATTCGCCCTCGCTATCTTGTCGGATGCTCAGACCAGAGAACTATCTTTCTAAAGAGTTTGAAAGCATGGGTAACAACAGCCTCACACATCCAAGGTGACCATTGTGCTTACTAGGGTCGTACCAGCTTAGACCCCTCGTCTCGACGTTTCTTTCAACTGAAATGGAGAATGGCATGCACTTTCCCACATGAATAAGGGAATGACATCGATTTGCTGCTTTCCCCTGGAACCAAATCCCACTTTGGGCGGGAGCCAAACCCAGGGAATCGACTTGTTATCTCCTACAAAACAAACTCAAACCCATCAAAACCTTGAATTTTTGTTCATAGTAATAGGGAAAACAAGTGGAAAACAATGAAAATTATTGTTTCATGTCAAATATGGTAAAAAAAATGACATTAGTGTTCAATATTTTTGCTGCAAACATACTTTCCCTTGAGAAATCTAGCAGTTGTGAAGATCCTCCAAGTTGAGTTCTAACAAGACCTAAAGAAGATGTAAAAAAAATAGGCCCATTATGTGATATTTAGGGGCTGCAATGCACATAGTAGCAAATTTATTTCTTCTCAAAATCCCTTCAATCTCCCACATAGCACCAATATGTTTATCCAATTTATACATTAAGCTGCAACAATGGACAACCATGAAAGCTTGATACAATTTGCAATCTCTAAAAGCACCACTTATGTTGCTCCACAAATTTTCATGTACACATTATTTGAAATATACCTAGAAGAATCTCTTCCTTGCTCATGAAACAAGTTCGATTGCCTAATAGACCTATCACATTGTGCTTCATTAATCAAAATTTGAGGTGACTTCAACATTATAAATTAAAAAACATGAACATATCTAGATTAAAATTATCACATTTGTGGAGGGTATATACTTACACCTTGCCGATTGAAGTAGTGATAATGTAGCTTGCTGTTGTGCCCTATTATAGACCCTCGAATAAAATGCTATAGCGTTGTAGTTTATAACAAAAGTGAGAATCACTACCATCATTGAGAGCAATCTAGCAAAGGGAAATTTAACCCATGGATTCTCTTGGAAGTTTATGCTGTTGTTGGAGACTCAAGCATATCTAGTAACTTGTGGATGACATATTGAACATGCAACATACTGGAGCGCCACGTGGAATAAACTTAGCTGACAACACACTCATATCTAACTAAGGCTATGAGACACTTGTTTGAATATGCCTTGTTAAGCGCAACACTTGTTGAACTGGTGGATTCCTCACGGATTGCCTTTTTGATATCTTATACATTCAGCTTGAAGACAAAAACTCTAAAGATTCTATCATATAATGCATGGGGCATATAAATCATGCATATGTTTTTGTTTTAAATTTCTTTTAGCATGATCTTGTTTTAAATATATAGGTTATGTAAACCTGGCTAATTAATGTCTAAATTGGCAGGTATTGATGTTTATACCATATACAAGGGCTTAGAGATAAGAGATCCCAAAGATACTACTATAGAATACGCAAGGCTAGAGATCATACCTGTATCTCGGTTTTCTCAAATGTTGCACGTCTCTCTACACGAATAAATTTAAATTCAACTTGGGAAGAATTAAATAAAGATTTTTATTTCAGCTGTGTTCATAACTTTCTTTTTGGGTTATATACTTGTGTTATAATAGATATATTGTTTCGCTTAAACTGTGTTTAAGCCATGACTTATTTACATACTAATTTAGTAAAATGAAAGTATTATATATGTTGTTATAATTTTTTATAATCTTAAGCTATTTTGTTCTATCTGTCTTTTGATTCTTTGTTTATTCCATTTTGTATCGCCTAATCTTGATGGGAGTTTGACAACTCTCTTTGGGTTTTCAAATTCTAATTTGTATGATTGTCTTTTATTTTATTTTTCAAATTTCTAATTTGGATGACTCTATTTTGTGCTTTGAATGGATAGGTGTGTCACCGACTTTAAGGAAACTCCATTAGAGAAGCTAAATTTCAAACTAAACACCAAACACATAATGACTTGTTCTTTGTCCTTTCTCTTCCACTAAACATATTTATTTTCAATCTTTTTAAGACTAATTTGGAAAATAATTTAAAATTCTGATTGTAAGAGTTTTGTAACTTGTTGTGTAGTGGAGAAGTGAACAATCTTTATCAAAAATTTAAATTTTTACTTTTTACAAAATTGTAGAGAGTTCAATTCGGGTGTACTAAAAAACAAATATTTGTACTTCATCAAATGCACTCATAAATATTTAATATGTCAACAAGTTTGTAGAGATAAATGATGTAGGTGAATATTCACCTCATGATAAATATTTGGTATGTCAAATTAAATTAATTTTAATATAATAATATAATTATTATTTTTTTAATATAATGAAGTTTGAATTTATCATAAATTGTTTGATTGTTAAATCATTTAACATTTAATTAAAACATTAAATCATTTTAATAAAAATAAATTTTAATCATTCAACCTAACAAATATTAATAATATTTCTTAAAACAAGTATTCAACCAACCATTCTTTATAATATGTGTATTTATCTTCCTAATTTTGATATTTTATTTCAGCGGTGTTTCAATCTCTATAAATAGATGCATAGTTGATTTGAAGCTATGACTTCTTCGTTGGAACTTGTGTTGCACAAACATCATTTGGTAAATGGCCTATCAAATGATCTAATGTACTACACAAATGAACCCAAAATATAGATCAATTTTTTTTTCTAATTTACATTATATTAACTCCAATTTAGCGAGGGTTTTAGAGTATGTTTATTAAAATGAAAATTACAACCAAGATCCTAATAATGAGCACATTTAGGTTTTAACAAAACTATTAAATATATAAATTATAATTAAATTATATTCTTATTTAATACAAGATATAATTAATAAATTATATATTTTATATAATACAAATTAAATTATATATATAATTATATATAATAGTATATATAGATTATATTATTATTATATATTATATTCTATAATAAAAATATTTAATTATTATTTTTAATAATTAATATATTTCTATATTAATCAAATAAAATTAACTTATAAAAATCTCACAATTTAATTGATCTTTGGATAGATTAGGAAAAATAAAATTATATATACGACATAAAATTAAAAAAAATTAATAATAATAATATTTTTAAAATGACCTACCAATTGACCTCATGTATTACAAAAATATATGCCAAACAAAAAACCATATTTTTTCCTAATTGACCTTCCACACAAAAGAAACATAACACACAAAGAGGAGTTGATCTAACAACGAATGCATTCCATCAATGAGATCCACTGTAATAGATACCATGGTCAAAATAATTTGCATGGCACTCAAATTAGCTTTTCGGATCTATGCACCCACCAACAAATTGGCCTCAAACACTTGAATTCAAGGTAGGGTGAGAGCATTGACGCATATTCAAGACACACAGGAAAAACAATATGTAGGTGGCATGATGTATTGTTCGATGCATAGCATGAATGCCATGTGGAAACTAGGGTTGTGGAGGCATGCCAGTTGTTAGGATAAACCTAAGATGAAGTTAATAAAATAAATTATGGTCAAATTTAATGTTTAGTGGTTGGCACCATTCACGTTTACCGACAATGCAACAACGAAATGTTAATTGGTGATAAGAAGCTGCAGAGGCCTATAGAGCTGGTCACACATCACCAACACATAAATTCATTCATTCATGTTTAATTTGGAAGCAATCAGAATGTGAGGAAGTCGCAAAGCCTTTTACTACCTAGTTGCTAGCAGTTGTAGTCTAGGCTTTGATTAATTTTTCCAATTATCATAAAATTCAATTATCATGGATCCTCATAAACCATAAATTTTATAGAGTAAAATATAAAATAAATATTAAGAGATATGGGTATTATCAAAATGGTGCTATGCACTTGGAAGGAAAATACAGTTATTTATAAAAGCTCCCTTTATATTTTTTATTATAAAATATCACTGTTCTTTATTTTTTAAAAGATGTTTACAATATAATTAGTATTCATTTTTAAGATGATTACAATAGTACTGTTTAATATGAATATCACAAAATTAATTTGCATAAATATAATAGAATAATAGAATAATAACATAAATATAATAATATAATAATATAATACATAAAATAATGACATAAATAATAAATATTTAAATAATAATATAATAATTAATATATTATTCCATATTTATAATTTTTTTTTAATAATACTATTAAAATCATTTTCTAAAAGATCTATCAATTGATCTTATTTACTTCACACTGTACAAAAAATACCATTTTTTCCTAATTGACCTTGTTGGTATTCAGAGGGTTCTACTACAGATAAATTTAATATTAAAGCAATGTATTGGACTGCATCCCATTTCACACAATGAGTTAGTTACCTCATTTTAGAGCTTGCTTATATTTAATCTGCCTTTTGGGAATACTTTTATGATTTATTTATCTTAACCTTACTATGATGTTCTACTTTACATTATTAGAGATATTCTAAACATTATGAATACTTTACATTATGAATACTTTTAAGGGTTCTACAATGATGTTCTAAACATTTTGAAAATTAAAATTTGGCTTTGTAATGATAAAGCTCTCCGATGCACATGCTCTTCTTTTCAGGTCCAATAAACAACATATTTGCTGTCAACTTTACATGTTTTGTAGATTTAAAAGCAAATATTTTCATTCAATATCAATTAGAGATATTTTCCAACGGATTCTATACAAGGCAATGCTAATATTACTCATTTCAATTATGTCAATATCATTACTCAGCTGGTAGCTGGTATTACTACATAAATTTCATTTCTGTGTAAATTGTAGATCATTTATCAATTATGCATTCACTTATATCTAAATACTTGCTCAACTTAAAATGTAAATCTTTATTTCTCTCAATGCTTAAAATGTCTTCAAATTATGGCTCACTCTAATTTTTTTTTAATTTTTTTTTCTATAATACAATTCAATACAAAACATTCTATTACAAATATGGGTCATTATTCCACTTTTATAATTTCGTATGAATATTATTAATCCTACCTCGAAATTTCAATTCACTCCCAATTTTTTTTAACTGCTTGCTTGGCAACCCCCTACTAATAACTAAGTTTTTAGACCCACATCATCAAATATGATGTCACATTAGCATGCTTGTGCAATCACAAATATTGTGCATTATATAAACAACTAAGCTACTGGATCATCTCTCCTACGTATGAAACTTAATTATAGATTCTACATATTTTACTGTTCACTGTAACACTTATTCAATATGCACACAACGATGACACAAACCTTTTTGCTACAAACATAATCCCAAATTCTCTCCCTATTTCACCATCCACAAACTCTTCGACGTACCTATTGCACACTAGGGTGCCATTGCTAGTAATATGCCTAAATAGACTATAATCATGCCAAATAGATTCTTGTGAAATACTATCCATTAAATATGGGTCAATAATTACCTATGAAAAATAAATAGATGAAGACTAACATTAAACCATTGAGATGAGAAATTTTTATTATAAATCTACCCCTCATAAAATATAAATGAATATATACTTACTAAATATTAACCACAAGCATTGGTGAAAATGGACTTAAAACTAAGATTGATGGCCGCCAAAACAATACAAACGCTCGATGAAAAGATTGTTCCGTTAAAACCGCACGAGGTTTCTTTTTGCAATACATATATAGATATTCGTACATCAGCTTTTGGCAATGGAATAAAACAAATCCTGCGCCTATGCCCAAACGCTTTTCCCTGTTATGTGTGCTGCTTATTGCAGTGTCATATTTTATTTAAATATAGTCATTGTTCTTCTTTTCCCCTGACTGAACTTTGTGGGCAAGAGGTGTTCAGTTTCTACTAGTTTCAAGGTGCAGTATGGAGTTCATAGCTGAAGAAGGAAAGCTACCGCAGAGCAGTACCACTAGTCTCATTCTGGTATGTAAAGGCCTTGTGAAATTCATGATGAATTCAGGGTTTAGGGTTTTATTTGATTTGCATTCATTTCTCTGACGTGTTGCAGCCAGCTCTTTCGATTGGAAATGCGGGACAATTGGCAGTGGACCTCCTGGTATCTTCACGGAGGGCTACTAAAATAGGGTATTTGGATGATCCGTATGTTTTACCTTGTGTAGGCAATGATGCCTACGGACCTCATCCCCAAGGAGACCTAGCAGTGGCCCTAGAAGGTTGTCCTTTTTTTATTTTTTTCAATTTTTTCTCTTCTGTGAAGCTTGAGGGGGGAGAAAAATATTGCTTGCCGGAGGATTAAAAAAGTATACATTAGATTCACATGACCATGGAATAGGCGTCTGACAGCCTGTGTTGTTCCAGAAAAATAAGAAAGTCGGCTTTTAAGCGAGATTTCTCCATGGCTCTAGGAGAGCTTGATGCTTTTAGTTCTAGTATAGACTTACTATATCATGTTATGTCTGAAATTGAGGATTTTCAAAAGTATGTTGATTTTTTGCCAGTACGTGCAAAAGAGAAAAACTACTTTTATTTAGTAGAGAGGGAGTCTCACAAAGTTGTGAAGCTGTGTGTAAATTCTATTTTTTTCTGAAATGATATAGGAATCATGTTTGAAAACAAAGATTAATGGTGCTGTGTAGATTCAAATTCACTTACTTGTGCGAATGTTTTCGGCCCAACCGTGCATGGCTTGCGTGTGATATAATCACAATCTACATTCTGGGCCACATTCACCTTGACTGCTGTCCTAAACTATAAACTCATGAACATTTTAAGTGTAGTGCGCATGAAACCTTACTTAAGATGCTATAGAAAGCATGGAATGTCGCTGCATAGGTAGGAAGGCCAAAATTAAACCCATAGGCATCTTTTAAACATTTATATCTTGACCGACTGCAGCTTATTCTGTTATTGAACCTGCATTATACTCAATGCTTATTAAGAAAATAAATAGACCTCGATATGAATTAAAAAACTTGTACGCAATAACTTTCCTATTTCATAATGAACCCTTCGTATTTTATGTTTTAACCTTGTATATATATTAGTTTATATGATAAATGAGCCAGATTGATTTCCAATCACAAGGCTACATTGTGTATCAAAACAAACATTAAAAGATATCTCTTTATGAAGCTGTAGCTTTGCACCACAAATTTGTAACTCTGGATAAAAAAACTGGAATTGTACAACAGCAAATGCACACAGGCGCCATAGCCTACTTTCTTGCAGTAGCCTAATTATTATCTTTTTAAAAATCACTTGCTAAGTCACCCATCGAATTCTCATGGAATTTCGTCAACGAGTATACATAGAGGGTTGAAACACTAATTTGGATTTTAATAGATTATTTAGTGAAAGGGTTGACAAGGCGACCTGCTTTGATAATCTACCTGGGAAAGATTAAGCTGGTAAAAACTAAACAATCCATTGCCTTCAACTCAAGGTTTTCTTAGCACACAGTCTGACCAGAGGGTACTTCTTAATTGAAGTACAATACACTTTGACTTCTAAGGTTTACAGTCCCAATTCCAGTTCCTTGTTGTATGGCTGTAGAGCACCAAACAGAAGGAGATTTGCTATCTCCCAAGGTAACTTCCACTATGGCTTAATCAGCAATGCAATCTAATTTTTGTCATTCATCTAATTGATTATTAAAAAAGATATGGATTGCAATTCCCGTGGCGCCTTTTATTCCAAAAGTGGATTCTGAAGCAAAGAATGCCTTTTTCATTGATTAGTAGTTGTCACATTTGCATAGATGTATGAATATACAATAGTCCAGAACTCATAGGGTTTTACAGCATAAAACAATACAAGGATCAAGCAATTAAGGGAGGAAAATATTACACACTAGAGGGTTATTGAATTCCCTCCCAATACTATCAAGCCCAAAATGCCTACTGAACTGCATGCTTTTTGATTCGAGGAGGGAGGGTTTAAATGATCTAAGGTCAGTAACAACAACCAATCCACATACCTGTAGCCACTCCAAAATGGATAAAAAGAACTTGTGTCAAATTCACATAACAACCACATTTTCAAGGATCAAGATTACCAACAGAGTCTAGATTATCATTCAAGGGTTTCATGATCCAAATGCTTAGAGAGGAATGAGAACATCTTTATATAATATCAATCTCTAACTAATAGAACATATGGCAATCCATAATGGCTAAGGTTAATAGCATCAACATATAATATCAGCATTTCTTAGTGAAACTCATTGATCAATAACACCAAAATTCTATAGAGATTCCATGCAAATGGCATCCAACTCAATAACCAAGATAAACAATTGAAAAAAGTGTGTCAAACCAGAGAAAGGGATTATTAACAACTGATGCAAATTCTTAAGAGAAACCATCATTTTTTCCTTGAACAAGCCCTTGAAGCAATGCTCCACAACATAACATGGCTGGTACATATATATAAACAATGTGCCTATCATAATAACCAGGCCTCATCCTTTCATGCCTGCGAAGCCCCCACTGAAACAAGGTATAGATTCTAGTATCATAGCAGGGAAATTCCTTGCAACAATCCGGTCATACACATACCATTAACAAAATAAGGATGCAAACCCACGAATGATGTCAATTTCAATCACATCACATTGCCTTGGTACCTGGATACACTTCTGCCTTTAGGCACATTAGCATTTTACCAGTTCTCCATTAAGTTGTGAGAGTTTCTACTGATACATAGCTTTGTAGGGCACAACTTATCTTGGGAGGGAGAAAGGCAAGCTGAGGTTTTCTATACCTGCATTCCATATTCACAGCCATGACCCTGATGTGATGATGGAGCCTCTTTGTGGCTCTCATTGAGTCTTCTCTTCCAGCTGCACTCTCTAAAGTGTCCTTTCCATTTTCCTCCTCACTTTTACCAAGTTAGGAAGAGTAAATGCTTTTGGCCTCTGCTATGGTTGCATGGGTCGCTAGGATTAAATGACCTGCATTGACCACAATAAATTGCAATTTGCCATAAAGGATCTGTTCTTGTACTTGCTAATTCTACTCCACTGATCATGTACAAGAGGGCTACGACTCTTGTCTGCTATGAGGTATTCAATTCATGCCTTCAATTAAAGTACGATTCCTTCAGAAGTGACTTTCCGCCCTAATATTACCCTAAGGGTGTTAATCTTAATAATGCTCCAACAAAATTAAATAAGAAAAGCATGATGAACACCCACTTATACTGAGAGAGGGGGTGAATCAATATAAGATAATCTTTTACTTATTTAAAATTTAACAACCACATTAATAGCAATCATGCAAGATCTAGCAAATAAGAAAACACAAGATTTACGTGGAAACCCTTTTGAGAGAAAACCACAAGGAAAGATTGCTTGGATCTATTGTCCAAATCCAACCAAAAATAAATTTCTCTTACAAAGATTTGTAGGCATCAACCCACTGGAGACACCAATCCCCACTACTAAGAACCAACTTAGCAAGAGACACCAATCTCTTCAATTAGGAGGCACCAACCTCCAAATGAACAAAGTTTTCGCCTTCTTGAATATTGCTTCTTCAGTTGATGATGATAATTTGAATCTCCTTCATAAAATCCTATGTTACTGGGTTCTTCATTTTTGCCTGGCGTGCCCGCTCCTGGAGCGTTTGGGCACGGGTCCTTGCTGGGGAGCGGCTGGGAGCGCCTAGGCACCCCCGAGTTCTCTGTGAACCTGGAGGTGCCTGGGCACTCCCAGCCGTGCCCGCGCGTGACGGTTGGGAGCGCCCAAACGCTCCCATGGAGTTTGGGCACTGAAAACAAAAAAAAAATCAATTTTTAAAGCACTTAAAGTGCCAAAAAAAACCCTAAAATGCCTTTATAACATGACTATCACTCCTTTGTCATTTCATTGCTCTCACAAACACATTTTGCCCTCCATTTTTCTCATTTTGTAGGTTGCTAATTTCTTGAAGGAGATTGATCAAGTGCAAAAGAAAGTGAGGATAGCTTGCACAAAGGAGATCTAATCACCTAAGGTATGCATTTTAACTCATTTTTTCAAGTTTATGATGGATTCTTTCAAGTTTTTTCAGAATTTTTTCAAATTTTTGTTTTCAATTTTTTTTTAGAAAAGAAGAAATAAGATTTGCTATTTGTTTCCATGTGTTTTGGTGTTCATTTTGTAATTTGTTTCAATACTTTATATTTCTTATAACAACAAAATCAAAGTTCAAATGGCTACAAGTTCAAGTTCAGTGGGTGTTACTGCTGGTAAAAACCAAAAGTTTAAAATTGATGCAGCATCTCCTTTATGACATCATACTATGATGGTTGTGTTGCCCGATTTTCACCTACGGGCTCATCAGGTAGGACAAATTGTGTTTCAAAGGGTTCATAAAGGCCAAATGGGGAGTTTGCATCAAGGGTTAGATCATGCACCCGAGGATATTTCACAACGAGGTTTGTTGGAAGGCATGCCTCGATCAGTTTTGGCACAAAAACTCATCAAAGAAGAAAGTCGAGAAGACCCTCCTGTTGTCTTGCCGACTAAGCAGTGCATTCTACTTGGTTTAATACACCCGTTGCCAGGACATTCGGGTCGCCATGAGTCTTCATGTATCTCTTCGCTTGGAGGGAGGTCATGCCGATAGTTTTTTACAAAGGTGGCGTCGGGGGGAATGATTGCCTTCGGCATAATGTCTCACCAACACATGGGAGTCTCCCCGAAATGGTCTCAGCTCGCCAAAAGATTGACATCTCAGGATAATGTCTTGCCGACATGGAGTGGTGAGCTTGGCGAAGGATTTGAGTTCGTCGTGATGTCCCGGCGACCAAACAGGGTCTCGCCGATGGCGAAGGAGGTCTCGGCGAAAAGATATGTCAACGAGGAGAAAAGGTGGGCCTCGCTGTGACATCTCAGCGACCGGATGATGTCTCACCGAAACAGAGTGCCTTCGCCAAGAAATGAAGACCTCGCCATGAGGTCTCACCGACCAAGTGATGTCTCCCCAAAATGAGGCACGCTCTCGGCAAAGGAAATTAGAGTTGCTGTGATGTCTCGGCGAAAGCATGAGGTCCTGCCGAAGAACGAAGGGTCTCGGTATAGAGTTTTGCCTTCGGCAAGGGGTCTCACCGACACAGGGGTGTCTCGTTGACGGAGGAGCACAGCGGTACAATGTTGGGGCTTCGCCATGAGGTCTTCCCGACTTGCCAGTGTCTTGCTGAAGGAGGGAGGTTGAGCTCGGGGAAGTGGTTTGTGTTCGCTATGATGTTTTGCCGATAGCGATGGTCTCGGCGACATCTTGTGCAGCGATATAATTCACGAATATCGGTATGACCTCCTGCCGACTAAAGGAGCTCTTGTCGAATG
Organism: Sequoia sempervirens; assembly: GCA_007258455.2. Lineage (NCBI taxonomy): Eukaryota > Viridiplantae > Streptophyta > Pinopsida > Cupressales > Cupressaceae > Sequoia > Sequoia sempervirens. The sequence continues at coordinate 57,157 of VDFB02185206.1, read as the reverse complement.
CAGATGACTAGGCAATGAAATGGCAATATGGGTGTCGATATGACTCCTGAGGGCTCGCCATGAGGTCTTCCCGAATGTGAGTGGTCTTGCCAATGGTCTGGGTAACAACCACTATGGATGTCGATATGACTTTTGGGCTCGCTTTGAACTCTTGCCGACAGTTGTGATCTATGCCAATAACCGCTGAAGAGCATAATCGCATCGGGGAGACGATTAGTGTCTCACCGATATGCGATTCTGGTGAAGTAACCTTTGACCGTCTAGAAATCTACGGGGCACGAGTTCGACCAATCAGATGGGAGCTAAGGACGCGCCATGAGCCGTTTGACTGTCTGACTCCCCCCTGTGAGCGGGATCGACAGAGCATAAGCAACGTGTATCTGCTCTGAGAATAAAGCGACGAATCAGTTCGATATCCAGAAGGTGTCATTGGTAAACAGAAAGGCGAAGATCGCAGGGACAGTTGGGTTGTCAACTGCCAAGATCGAGTGGGTGACATTAATGATAAGAACTTCAAAGCATTCAAGCAACTCTTGACGGAAGCCAGAAGTAAATGCGTTGCAAAAGATCAAGGAGGCCATTCCAGGAGGGCGATCCTTCACATCGACATGGACAGCAGGGACGCAGCATTAACTTCATTTGAAAAGATCTAGGGGCGGATCTTTGTGAACGCGAATATTTTTGTAAGCCCTGGGGGCCGACATCTTTTTGTATATAGGGCATTTTTGCCTCTTTGTAAAGGATTATGCGTTCTAGAGAGTTAGTGATTTTTTCTCAAATCCTTTCTTGGCTGATGTATGCTTTGTAACTTAACTGGAACCTGGAATATAAAATACAGAGTTTACCTTGGAAACCAGTGTTGGTGTTTCGTACTGTTTTCATTTCTTTTCAGATTATGTAAGTTTTGAACTGTGTTTTCTAAGTCTGCATTTGAACTTTAAAGTTGTGAAATTCATCTTTCCTTCTTAAAATATATATGCAGATTAAACCTTTTCAAGCATAATGCATAAGTTCACAAAGTTATGTTGAGTAAATGAAATATCTCTCATTAGTTTCTCAGTGTATGTTCATCTTGTCTTCATTCCATGATTTCTGTCAATTTGGTGTATCACCGTAGGTTTAAGTTTTAATTTTCATGCATTTCTTGCCCCCTTTTCTTTCAAAAATTAGTAGTTTAGGTGATAACACAAAGGAAGCCGGCTTTCTCCGGAGGTTGACCTCTGTTTACAAGAAACCCACATCTTCAGAGGTCTTCCCATGTTGCACTGGATTGTTGAATTTTATATTCAACAGGGTGCAAAATCCAAGTGACAACAGGTTGAACAACTTCCAAGAGGTGGGGCATTTGTTTGGATTTGTGATGAGCGTAAAATCCAATTTAAGAGCTCATATAGTTGATTGAAAGCTCACCTTTGTGGACAAGGTGGGCAAAGGATTAGAGTATGTGGAGGGCCAACTAAGAAGGTGTTGTCAAAGGATAAAATTATGAAATACATTGCTGAACAAGAAGACCCTGATGCTATGGCTGAAAGAACAAAATTAAGAAACCATCCTTTAGCAAAGAAAAAATCAATGACTTTGCTTGTAGATTTAGTAGTGGCCTCTCAACATCCTTTCTTGGAGACATCCTCTGTCCAAGTAGAAGACCCGATTTCTTCCTGCAAATGAGGACCATTGGATAAGGCATTTCAAAATGAAGCAAGAGACATCGCAAAGGAAAAAATTGCACGTTGCATTTATGCCAATGGTCTTCCTTTCAACTTGGTGAGATCACCATATTGGAGTGAAATGGTGGAGGCAATCAATACTGCACCTTTAGGTTTCAAAGGTCCTGGGAATGAAAAGGTGCACACCACCTTATTAGTAAAAGAAAAAAATTATGTAGAGACATCACTCAAACCAATTAGGGATTCTTGGGTTGAAACAGGAATTTCTATTGTTTCTGATGGATGGAAGGATTGCAAAAACCGACCTTTGATAAATGTTATTGCAGTGTCCCCAAAAGGGGCTATGTTTTTGAAGGCAGTTGATTGTGAGGGGAAAATCAAGGATGCATAATTCATTTAAAAAATCCTCATTGAGTCCATAGAGATGGTGGGTCCGGAAAATGTTGTTCAAGCCATTACAGACAATGCAAAAAATTGCAGGGCTGCAGGTATTTTGGTTGAGCAAAGGTATGAACACATTTTTTGGACACCATGCACTGTACATACCCTTAACTTGGTGATGCAAGCAATTGGCACTCAAATAGAATGGGTGAAAGATATATACCAAGAGGCTGAGGAGATCCAAATGTTTGCGACAAACCACCATATGTCACAAAGCATCAACTGGACTTTCTCGAGATTGGAATTGTTGAAGGTAAATTTAATTTAATTATCAGTTATGTAATTTATTTTTTAATTTTATGGATTTATATTTTAAAGTGTTATTATTATTAACTTATGTTTTACATGATCCTAGGTTGCTGAGACCCGATTTGCATCACACACAATCATTTTGAGACCACTTGTGAAGGTGCGAGAGGCATTGGGTGCCATGGTTATTAGCAACCAATGGAGTATTTGGAAAACATCAAGTTCAGAGAGGGCCCAAAAGGTCAAGTCATTGATCCTAGATGACAATTGGTGGGATTGTGTGGCCTATGTCTTGAGATTCACCGAGCCTATCATGAGTATGATCAGGTTTGCTGATACAGATCGACCATGTTTGGGGGAAATCTATGATGGTATTGACTCCATGATAGAAAAAATAAAGGTGATAATAGTAGAAAAAGAGAATGACCCCCAAGAAACAGTTCTTCATAGAGTTGAAAAAATCATTCACCACCGTTGGGACAAGATGAACACACCATTGCATCTCCTTGCATATGCATTATCTCCCAAATACTATAGTTCACATATACTTGCTTTGCTAGGGAGAACACCACCATATACAGATAGTGAAGTTGCTAATGGGTACAAGCGAGCATTCAAAAGACTCTCCGTAGATTCAGAAGTGGTGGAAAATGTTAGGAAAGAGTTTGGCTTGTTCATCTCAGGACGAAATCATAGTCTTTGTGCTATTCAAGACCAATATGCAATAGATGCTAGTACATGGTGGTACCTCCATGGGCAAGATTTTATGTTCCTCCAACCTCTTGCAATCAAGATTCTATCACAAGTAAGTAATTTATATTTTTAATTTTTTTTATTTAACATTTGTATTGTAGACTTTAAGTTTAGTACTACTACTTACCATTCTTTAATTTATTTTGCATTTTTTTATTTCTAAGTTATTTTGGTTTTCTCTCCAATTTCAACAGGTTGCAAGTTCTTCTTTGGTTGAACGAAATTGGAGTACATACTCCTATATCCACTCAGTGAAGTGTAACCGGTTGGCTGCAAAAAAAGTAGAAGACTTGGTTTATGTCCATTCCAACTTGTGTCTTCTATCACATAAGCAAGATGAGTACAAGGATGGTTCAATGAAGAATTGGGACATAGCTCCTGAGTGTGCCAACTTGGATGCATCTATTGCAGAGCTTGCTAGAGTCACTATAGATGATGATGATGATGATGATGATGATGATGATGATGTTGAGACTTCTGCAAGTGCACATGATGCACCTACTACAAGTGGCATTGGCAATGCATTTGCTTCTGGTTCAAATGATGTCGAACCAAATGATGATGATCTAGATCCTTTTGATGATTGATGAATAATTGTAAATGATCTTCATTTGAATCATGACTAGAGAGACATATATTATATTTATTATTAATATATGAGTATGACATGTATTGGAATTTTAAACTATCAATTGGCATTTATGATTTATCTTTATAGGCTTGTAGTTTATCACTAGCATTGATCAATGATTTTAGATTTAATGATGATTGATGATTGATGAAGTATCATAGACTCATAGTTCATAGTCATACTATCAAATGTATTTACAATTTTGTATATTTTTAATTCTTTGTGTATATATATATATATAGATACAGCCATACCCAAACGTATTGTATTTCAGGAAAAAAAAATCGTCGTACCGACGTACCCATATCCCGTACCCGATCCCATACCAGAACCGGCAACTTAGATAAAATCTGCTTGTAAATGATGTAATAGTTTTTTCACATGTACTCTCCTTCAAAAATCCGCTTGTATTTCTAATGTCCCCTGTCCTGGTTGGCCCTAAAATTCGTCTATTGACCACAAACTACACAAACTAGGGCTAGGGTTTTTGCCTTAGCAAGTGAATAGCCTCTTGATGGTGTAATTCGAACCTTGCAAACCTGTATTCAACCCATGCCAACATTCAAACATGCATATATATATATATGTTAGCATTAATCCATGGCAACACATTTATAAACTTGTCAATAATTCATCCTATTATTAGGAGGAGTGACAAGGGTGGGTCCGCCCGAAGCCATTTGCCAAGCCTAAGAGGTTGTATACCACAACTCTCCTTGCTGGCGACTTGTGACTGCTTTCCCCATCCATGTCGCTACCTCAGAAAACACTTTGCCTACTTGGTGGAATCGGGCAGAGCTCACAAGCGGTCCCGATGCTTCCACTCATCCATGGCCCATCCTCTCCTTGGATTTGGGCGGATCTTAATCGGGATTTCCTCTCATCCATGGCCCATCCTTTCCTTAGGTTTGGATGGATCTTAAGTGGGTTTTCCACTCATCCATGGCCCATCCTTTCCTTAAGTTTGGGCGGATCTTAAGTGGGTTTTCCACTCATCCATGGCCCATCCTTTCCTTAGGTTTGGGCGGATCTTAAGTGGGACCTCTAGGCATGCACTGCTTTCTTAGGCTCTTTTCCCCAGGCAGGGTTCCAAACAGATTCAAACACTCATATTTATCTCTAGACATTATTATGCATTAGTATCTATGCTTGTTATGCTTTGTGCAAAAGACAATATTTAAGTCTATGCCTAAATTGACAAATAGTATTGCTTAACTTTTCATATTGATGCATGAAGTAGCACTGCTAGTGGATATTAGAAGTGTTGATGTTATAGCGGCAGGAGATATCTTTCTCTCAAAATTTAAATAATAAATAATTAATAAGGCAAGTCGGCCTTAATTACAAATTATATTTTATATTTTTATTTATTAAAAGAGGCTGACCCAAATGAAGAGACGCCTTGTTTTGTATATATACAAGGTGAAGTTGATTCATCAATTCATCAAATCATCAATTCATTCTTCATTCAATTTGCACTCTCAAGGAGAAGTTCGTACCCAAACAGTAGATCATAATTTTGTAGCAGCAGTTCGACTTCAAGGAGATTCATATTCGGTTGTATCAAGAAGAGATTCTCATCACTTATTGTGTCAAGTTCGCCCTTGAGAAGGGTCTGATTTGTAAAGCAGATTTCTGCTCTTATTCGTCCTATATATAAGAGATATATTTTGTTGGGTTTTTCTCCCTTGAGGAGGAGGGTTTCCCCAGGGTAAACTGCTGTGTTCATTTGTCTTATATGTTGCATCACATTTTTGATCTAAAACTAACATGGTATCAGAGCGGGTCTAAGAAAAGATCTGATCAGATTTGCTTAAGCAGTCAAGTCAAATTTTCATCTAGGGCAGATCTTGAAGTATTGTAGATCTGAGGTTGCAAATTATTACAGACCTAAGGGCAGATCTTTGAAGGTGAATTTGTGCGGAAAAAGAAGATGGTGAGCGGTGTCAAGGTAGAAGATAGGCTTGATGGAGCTTCAAACTTCAACTCTTGGAAACCCAGGGTAGTCATTGCATTAGAGGAGAATGATCTTCTTGATTTCGTGGAAAGTGATATGCCTGAGCCTTCTGATGATATTGAAAAAATCCAATGGAAGAAAAATGGCACGAAGGCTAGAAAGATCATGATAGACTCTGTGATGAATCACCTGGTACCGATAATCTCCAAGTTGAAGACAACTAAAGAAATGTTTGATATTCTAAAAGGATTGTATGAGATCAACAACACCAACAGAGCCCTTGCTTTGAGACAACAACTTCACCATGTAAAAATGGCTAAAGATGATTCAGTCATCTCATTCTTTATGAAGATTGCTGATTTGAGAGATCATTTGAGTGCTATTGGGGATATAATTGCAGACAAAGATCTTGCTATGCTGGCACTAAATGGTCTTCCTCAATCTTGGGAACCCTTTATTCAGAGCATCAATAGGACATCCAAGTTGCCCAAGTTTGATCGTCTTCAAGCTGATTGTATTCAAGAAGAGTCTAGGTTGGCAGCAAGAGGAATTGGGCGAAACTATCATGATGTAGAAAATCAAGTTCTTGCTACACGTACTTCTAGAGAAAGAGGCAAAGGAAGAAAGAGGAATAGAGACAGAGAATCAGATTCTGCCCTAGAACCGAAGAAGAAGAAGAATCTCTCTCACATTCAATGTTTCAGGTGTGACAAGTACGGTCACTTTGCTCGAGATTGCAAATTAAGGTCTACACAACATGTTTCTTCTGCGGAAATTGACATAGGGACAACTCAGAAGGAGCCAAGCTCTAAAGTCAATTCAGAAGGTTTCTTATTCTAAAGTCGATCAAGAGGAGGAATTAACATTCAGAGGGAGTTTGACAAACCAACGAGGAGGTCAGGAGGTTGATGCCGTACTTAGAGCTTCAGAGGGAGTCATATCATCATGAAGACTTGTTGTAATGCATATTTCTCTGAGACAGAGAAATATGAGGTGAAAGCCTTTGTAGTGTATATTTATCTGAGACGGAGAAATATGAGGTGAAAGCCCTTGTAGTGTATATTTTTCTAAGACAGAGAAATATGAGGTGAAAGCCCTTGTAGCGTATATTTCTTTGAGACGGAGAAATATGAGGTGAAAGCCCTTGTAGCATATATTTCTCTAAGACGGAGAAATATGAGGTGAAAGCCCTTGTAGTGTATATTTCTTTGAGACGGAGAAATATGAGGTGAGAGCCCTTGTAGCATATATTTCTCTGAGACAGAGAAATATGAGGTGAAAGCCCCTGTAGTGTATATTTCTCTGAGACGGAGAAATATGAGGTGCAAGCCCTTATTCATCTCTGAGACTGAGATGAGATGTCATGTTGAGTGACTCCATGGTGATATCACGTTGAGAGACTCCGTGATGAACTCTTTTCCACAAATGGGTGTAGCCATTGTGGGTGTCATGTTGAGAGACTCCATGACATGGATATCTGGAAAGATACCTCCCTAGCTAAGAGGGAGTGTTGATGTTATAGCGGTGGGAGATATCTTTCTCTCAAAATTTAAATAATAAATAATTAATAAGGCAAGTCGGCCTTAATTACAAATTATATTTTATATTTTTATTTATTAAAAGAGGCCGACCCAAATGAAGAGACGCCTTGTTTTGTATATATACAAGGTGAAGTTGATTCATCAAATCATCAATTCATTCTTCATTCAATTTGCACTCTCAAGGAGAAGTTCGCACCCCAGCAGCAAATCATAATTTTGTAGCAGCAGTTCGACTTCAAGGAGATTCATATTCGGTTGTATCAAGAAGAGATTCTCATCACTTATTGTGTCAAGTTCGTCCTTGAGAAGGGTCTGATTTGTAAAGCAGATTTCTGCTCTTATTCGTCCTATATATAAGAGATATATTTTTTGCTGGGTTTTTCTCCCTCGAGAAGGAGGGTTTTCCCAGGGTAAACTGCTGTGTTCATTTGTCTTATGTTTTGCATTATTTATTTCTTATATTTCTTATCTAAAACTAACAAGAACAAGCTTATGAAATAATAGTAATTCCACATAAGACCAGATCTATGCTAACCAATAAATGCATATAAACAGATCAGTGCTGTACAGAACAATGAATATATATGCAACCTGATGTTTATGAACCATAAGTGATCAATTACCCCTGTGCATGCTAGGAAGGAATAATCAATCAACACTGCTATAAGGGACAATTTATTCTTGCAACTATATCTGATCGATGCTATAAGAATAATCTATCAATGCAATTATGTTAGATTATTGCTGTGAAGAATATGCAAATATATCAGATCACTGTCATAAGAATGATTTCGTTAGAATAATATAGAACAGATCAATTATATGCTCGAGTGGCAGAGATGCCACCTGTTAAGATTCATGTAGTTATCACTTTATCTCCTTTTGGCGGGTGTCTCTTTTTCTGTTTCTACTTCGATGCCTTCATGCTTAATAATTTCTGATCCTTTATATCTCAGTTTATCCAAGTGGTGCGACCCTTCCTTTTTCCAGTAATCTCACTTTTATGGAAAGTCTGGTCTTTATATAATAAACTGATTCTCTTTATGCAAGTCGGCCACTGTTAGAGTAATTAACAATTATAATGAATCAATCTTTTATATAAGTTGGCCTGATTGAGAAGTAATTATTATTATTTCTTTCAGATGGTTTAAGGGACAATTAATCTATTAATATTGGCCCTTAAATTATTGGTGCTTTTGCCTTGGTTTTTTTGTTTGGATGAATCATTCTTCTAGGACCAGCGATAGACTGCAATATAATTATTTTGACATTGTTTGGAGTGGAATATCACACAATACTTAATTTTTTTTTGTGATGCAATTGCGGGGGCATGACAGTATTAAAATGATATCACATTTTTCACACTTACTCTCACATCCAACTCTCCAACATTCCTTCTCCATTTTATACCCATCATGCCTCTTCATGAAGAGAGACGATTCTTCCAAGGAAAGGTTGTCTCCTTTCAAAGAGGGTTGTCCCTTCCCTTTCATAATTATAAATTGGGATGATCCTTCCCAAACACGGGCACCACAACTTGGGGGTTGGCCAGCCCTTCGTCATGCAAAAATTTAAATTAATATATAATAATAAATGTTTCCAAAAACTGAATCATGGTCGGCCAGCTCTTCCTATTAGCACATGATGATAATGAAATCATTGTGATAGTAATTTGCCTTTGATGTCAATGACAATATTTCCAACAAAGCAATTATCATCCCAATTTAGGCCTTTACTAAATCAAGCTTGCAGACCATATTCAATCATAGAAATATTCCACTGCCAAGTTGTAAGTACCTTTACAGTTTACATCAATGCAAAGTGATCTCCTGCAGTACCTCGTACTGATTGACCAAGCACAGTGTTAGATTCATGAGCATACAAATGCTCCATTCAGTATATAAATCTATCAACGAACTAATAATGGATAATTTAATAATCCCATTGCGACAACCAGCAATGTCACAGGTAGGCATTAAGATGTAAAATTCCTCTTGAAACAAATTTTGATTGGCCAGATTGAGGATCATTACAAAAGGATAGACAGAGATAATGTTATGGAGAAATGATCATTGTGACATTAACATATGAAAACTCCATATATTGCTGCAATGATAGACTGACTGCTAGAAAGGTACATGAAACAGATTTGATTCTTCAAAATAGGTATCAGGTTGCTTATTAAACAATGTGATGACAGTTCTCGATTCAAACTGAAATATACCAATCATGATATTTTAATGATTGTTGTAGTTGTATGCCAGTATGATACAACCCATGTTCCACAGAGTCTCTGGCACAGGGGGACAAGTTTTGGGAATGGCAGGGGGTCAGCTATTGATGTAATAAATACAAACTAATTACAAAAGATAGTGAAAGAAGTTGCAATTTATCATTTACGCATGGAAACAATATGAGTAAAAGAAGATGAAATTTATACAAAGTTGTAATGTTGTACAACATTTTGCATCAAAGACAGCAAACCTTAATATGTGTTCATCTCTATCTTGAGGGAAAATTGTACTTTGACCAAGGCTTTACTGTTAGACTTTGTGGTATTATCTTTTCAAGTTTCAACAATCCACTAACTCAATGTTAGCCATGCTGCAAACAATCTGAGTAAATGCTCTGTTTCTGCAGTCACTGTTTTCAAGGATGATAAAACCTGTTACCATTCATCATCTGGAAAAGGAGAACCAGGCTTCGACATTATTCATCAAACAAATAGAAATAGATACACCAATGGCAACCAAATATTGAATGGGTCATTTTATAATATCACTCAGGAGCTTCAGAAATGTTCCCAAGCAAGGGAATCACTACAAAATAGAACTTGACAAAGAGGTCCACAACAAATTGTGCTAATGTATGTATGAAATCTAAGCATATTCACCAAGCATTATATTTACTTTCTACATAACTTGACTGTAACTATACTAGCATGACGTGGAATTTAGATTGACTTGGCAGACCAAAAGTATAAATGAAATTCAATTGCTCAATATTTAATTTGGTGAAGCCAAAATCGCTTTTTGTTTTCTGATTTTTAAAACCAGAATGGAGGTTTTTGGGTGGCAGCTTTCATTGTGATTGAGGGACAGTGCCCCTTGTGGGGTCTGGGAGCAGCCCAAATTAGAGTCTTTGAGGCATAGGGACCTGCATGGTGCATGCCCTTTTTCTTTTCTTTTTCAATATTTTTGTTTTACTTTTTTATGTTAAAGTGATTTTTTTCTACAGTCTGTGAGGGACATCCTCTGCCTTTCCTCTCAAACTGTTTTGGTGTTTGTAAGAGAGCATGGGTTAGCATATTTATACGTTTGGGTCAAGGTTTTGTTGAATTTGGGAGAGCAATGAGCATTATAATAATAATATTTGATTATTATTATTAACATAATTATTACAATATAAATTACGATGTTGTAATTGTATATTATTATATTTCAACAATTCTCCCCCCACTCCCCCTTATTACATCAAATGTACAAGAAAACAAATAAAAAAAGTTTGAAAAGCTTCAAACTTCACTGATGCAAGAGATTTGGCAAAGATATCAATAGGTTACTCTTGAGTGGAACAATATTTGAGTTGGATATTTTGTTGTTGGACATGTTCCTTGATGTAGTGGCACTGAGCTTTAATGTATTTAGTGCACTTATGAAAAATAGGATTCCGAACAAGCTTTAGCACACATTAATTGTTGCAAAAGAAAGTTGCAGGACATGTCTCAGGAACACCCATGCTTGTCAAAATGCAACATAATTATATCACCTTATAGATAGCTGCACTTGTAATGATTTTGCCTCTGTGGAAGAGTGAGCAACATTGGTTTCCTTTTTGCTTCCCCCTTATATGGGACCAGATCCTGAAAAGAAAACAAAGCTTGAACTATTAAAATTTAAAATAATATAGTTTTTTTTTAATACCATATTATTTATTCAATTTTTGTTTTAAATTTTCTTTTTTAGGTTGAAAAAGATCTAAATCTTTTTTTTCTTTTTTCTTTTCAATCTAAATACTCCCTTTTTTAATCCTTATATCTTCAAGACTTTAGGAAAGTAGGATAATTTACAAAAATAAAATGCACCTTTGATTCCATGCCAACATTTCTGACGCTTTGGCTTTGGACTGAAGCATTTATGCATGACTTAGCCTTCACGCATTTCTATCTCTTTGAGTCACCTGCACACAATACTCTGCTTTGGATTCTCTAATAGTGACTATATGCTGTGTTGCAAACATTGCAGGAAGATGCATGTGGGCAGAAATGACAGAGAAATAAAATTTATTCCCTCACTAGTTCTCCTTTACAGGTAGTCTTCATGCATTTCTATCACTTTGAGGCACCTGCACGCAATACTCTGCTTTGGCTTCTCTAATAGCGGCTATCTGCTGTTTTGCAAACATTTCAGGAAGATGTGTGTGGGCAGAAATGGTAGAGAAATAAATTTTATCCTCTCACTAGTTCTCCTCTACAGGTGCAGGGCAGCAGTGTTTTTCATGTGGAGATGCAGCAGGGTCTTCTTAGCAGTGAAAATGTGAATCTCCTTCGTATGCCATTCAAATTTCGGATTCCATGCTCTTCCATTCACACATTATTTCTGTCTGATGCATTTGGAATGGTGCTGAAGATCAGCAGCTCTTTCTTTGGGTGATAGAATGCACATTCATACAATATGGTTTCCCATGGGTTGCAATATTTGTTAATCATTTACCAAATTATGTTTGGTGAGTTGATTTCATTTCATGACAATCTTCCACACTCCGAGATACCTTTCATACCCAGTTTCCTCTACATTGGTGAGACATCCTTCAGGATCACAGCTTCATAGGTCTGCTGCAGAGAATTACTGCATCCCAGGCACAGACAAATATTCACTCTTGATACCAAATTGAATTTGAGAGAGCAATGAGCAGTATATAATTAAGAGGAGGCAAAAATATATACATGAGATTAAACAGTTCCAAAGAAGAAACTGATCAACCACCCATCCAACCAATTTATATTAATAATAATGTTTGACTTTCATTGCAACATAATTATTACAATATGTATTACAATGACGTGATGGTATATTATTATATTCCAACAGGTTTTAGGCTTAATTTTTAATATTTTTCAAATTACTGATTGGTTTTTCCTTTATGCAAGGTGCGGGGATATCCTGCTGTCCCCAGCATGGTTGAGGACATCTATATGTTCCCCAGCCACCTTGAGGATGGTAGGGTGTCCCCTCTAGTGGGGAATGTCCATAGGGACGTCCCTTTCTCTGCAGGGCCGTCCCAGGGACAGGTTCTGATGGGGTGCTGCCCAAGGGGATGGTGGGGGGATGTTTTGTCCGTGTCCTGTTGCCCTTGGGATGACCCCATTCCCGTGGGTGTTACGTGCTCCAGATAACACTGCTTTTTTTTTCTTCTAATTTATTACAATTAAAATATTCAGTATTAATCCATTTGTATTGCTTAAGCTGTGCTCAGTGTTCATGGCGTGCCTTCTCAAGATTGTCTCCCACAACATGTGTTTGCAAAATAACATGTTTTAGAAAGGAAGGACTGTGCTTCTGTGTATTGTTTTTATTTTTCTTGCAATGGATTAGTGAAGCACTGGCTTATTCAGTAATTTGGGGTTTCATTAAGTGGCATGTGGAGCTCTTTATTGTTTTCTTGAGTGGCAGTTTATGTTTACAAAATAACATGTTTTAGAAAGGAAGGACTGTGCTTCTGTGTGTTGTTTTTATTTTTCTTGCAATGGATTTGTGAAGCACTGGCTTATTCAGTAGTTTGGGGTTTCATTAAGTGGCATGCTGAGCTTTTCATTGTTTTCTTGAATGGCAGTTTATGAAGATTTGGAACATGATCTTTGCATTATTCAGCAAAGATCTCCAGTAATGAAGGTCTCTCACTCTCTCTACTTCTGTCACCTGTCCCATTGGTTTGAGTGTGTAAATACATGTCCTTTTAATGAGAATAGAAAACAAGAGAAAAATGTGCTTTTTTTATTTGTTGAAGTTTTATAAGCTAAATGTTTTCCTAAAAACAATGATTTCTGTTATGAAAGTGAAGGGTGAGAGAAACTTTCTATTGCATTGGAATTTGGTAGTCAAGCATTTGCAAGTCCATTTACAGTTTTAAGCAATTTTTGTAAGCTAGATTTTTCTAATGAAACTCTTATTCTGTTTACAATTTTTAAAAACATTTTCTGTTAGTATAGTGGAGTGATTTGTATGTTTACATAAGGCCATATTCTTCTTTTATGTCATGTTTCTCAACATGCTTAACTGCAAACTTTTGAAATAGTTTTTTTTTTTGGATTGTTATTATGGAAAAAAAAACTTAATAATTTTTACATATGGATGAAATAAAAAAAAATGGAAATATTTTTTTTCGAGTCCACTGTAAGAACACTGTTTAATAGATTTCCAGCACCTAGCAGAAATAGATGAGCGGGTTATTTGGAAAATACAAGTATGCTTAATTGGACATTACTTGTCTTAAAAAACCCACACCGGAGAGCATTAACGAACCATTGTCATAAACCATAGTTTTCAGTACCCACATGGTTATTGTTGTATACAGGAAAAGCATGAAGAAACGACTATCTTAATTATTAAGTAAAGTTTCTAGAAACATACGAACTTCATCAAGGGCATCTCCTTTTCCCAGAAAGATTAACACAAACATAACAAGAAGCAAATTAAGCAGTATATAGATTATCAAGGCTGTAGTAAACCACCCTTACTGGTCTGTTGTTTAATACCCAAGTTGCCGAATTGGAATTGTGTGCAGAGATGGGATGCTGGTATGTCATTTGTTTGGGGGGCTGGCTATTTCTGGGCATGTCTGTACAAAAAACATATTAAATCATAAACATATACATATTTGCAGCCTAAAACAGGAATTCAGTTTATAATAACACATCATACACAAAACTACCATAAATATTACAAACTTGAGATACTGTATACTAATTTGATTTCAATTTGTCAAACTCGGATGAAATGAGAGATATTCATTGTTCAATATTAAAATAATACAATTAGTTATCAGCATCATACGGGTCTTCATCAAGACTGACATCATCATCATTATTATTGACATTAGATGATTTAGATAGATTAGAAGAACCACAAGCAACCCCACTGCCACCTGCAGTAAAAGTATGCTGGCTATTTGACTCAAAAAGTGAAGATTGTGTAGCAGAAAAAGCATTCAAGTCAGCTTGCTCTGGGTCTACATCCCACAACTTTGTTGCCCCTTCCTTGTACTCATTATGCTTGTATGTAAGAAGGTGCAAGTTGGAATGCATGTAAGCTAGCTCCTTTGCCTTGATTCAAATTGGTTGCACTTCACTGAGTTAATGAAGGAGTATATACTCTGATTTGGTTTGAAGAAGAATTAGTAACTTATTGAGGTAATGTGAGAATTAGAGGTATTAAATTGTAAGTCAAACTTCAAATTTGAAAACAATAATTTCAAAAACTGAAAAAAAAATGATAACTATGTACAGACTTTAGTATGATTACAAACACATTCAAAATGGAAACCATGACATTATTGATTAATTATTAGAGAAAATACATAAAATACTTAGAATAAATACATAAACACACTACTCTTTTACACTTTATTCTCAAATTCAATTTATAGACACACTCTACAACTCACTTGGCTTTCGGACTACTAGAAATCTATCTTGCAAGCTGTAGTTATTCTCTTCTTGGCAAGCTTCCCTCACTTTGCCAGCTCCACTCCTCCAAATTACAAAAGTCCCGATCTATTAGTTGGACTGAGCTATGTCACTGGGTTCTCTCAATACCCCCTTGTACTTGTATGTGTTTGGTCTGGGGTTGGGTCTAGGGTCAGTATACCATTGGGTGAAGGATCCATAGGGAACTTAGGGTGCTCGACCAGGACCCTAGGTGAACCTAGGGGAACCCAAGGGCTGCCCAAAGAAAAAACAAAAAATATCATTTTTTAAAAACAAAAAAGTGCCAAATTCCTAGTTTCTCCCTAAAATGATAAAATTTGTGAAAATAGTGTGCCCTTAGATTGGTGCTGTCCTTTGACCCCATTGGGGGCGTTGCCTCCTCGTCCCTATGAGGGATGTTGCCCCTTGACCTTGCTAGGGGTGTTGCCTCCAGACCCCCATGAGGGGTGCTGCCCCTCAACCCCATTGGGGTCTCCACTCCTATACCTCCACTAGTTATTGGGCTCTAACTCTTGAGTGTGTTGATTTAGATGTTATTGTTGCACAACTTGCTAAAAATCTCTTTAGATGAGGCAGCTTCTACATATGACATGACTAGTGGAATTGATATTGTAACTTATTCTATTTGAAATGAAATTGAACCAAATGTTGACTTTGATGCTTCGATGAAGAGCAATGTGAATATTATTGAGTATTGACATTTGACAAGTCATTAAATTAATATACATGCCTTTTTTTTTTTTGCAAATTATGAGGTATTTAAATTTTTTGTTTATTGGCAATTATGAGTATGACTTTTTTATTTTATAATTTTAAATTTCAAAATATATAACTGAACCTATACCCATACCCAGGGAAAAAAAATGCCATACCCATACTCGTCTAAGTCGTCTTTGTATCGGGATTGACAACTTAGGGACTGAGTAGTTATCTTCACAATTCATGTCCATTACAAAAGGGAAGAATAATTGTTTGGGAATAGAATGATTCACCTTCCAACCATTCAATATCTCAAATGTTGAGATGAAATGTCCAAAGATATACAAGTGTAGATGTATGAAATGAGATACATGTCCAATTGGGACTCTTGATATTTGTCCATGTATTAGTATATTATACATGGCATAACTCTACACATATCATGATTATTAGTGAGTGACACATGTCTACCCCCTCACACTCAGGCATAGGCATGGTATCCCTATTGTGATAGCTTAACATAGGTATTATGTCAACAATATGATGTGTTTCAAGAAGGATTATAATTTGAGCCTTGCAAAATAAATTATTATATTTTTTGACCTTCAAGTGACCCTCATGGTTTTACTTTTGCAACACCATACAATTTTCTTCATACATATGTTGCCACAATGATTCTTAAAATTATGTTCCTAAGCATCAAAATACCAGCAGAATGTCTCTTGAAAAGTATCATCTAGGAGATACCTTACACAAGAATTTTACTTCATCCTTGCATCCCTCTTTGAAAAATACATGAAATGAAAAAAGGCACTAGATTTGGAGTTTGTATAAAGAAGTAATGATTTGTGCAAGGTATCATTGTTGTGATATTGAACAATATGCTTCAATCAGAGCCTTGCCTAGGCAATGCCTCCCCTAACATAAATTCTGATGGATCTTTTGATTTCTCTTAAAAAACTTTGTTATTTCCAAAAAAATTACACTCAGTTCTGAGCTTGTGTGAGAAGGTTGTGCTCTCTTCATAGTATCATTGCTGCAATTCCACAGTGTTTACTACAATCATGTCATTGCTTTGGTAATACCTCAAGCAATGCCATTTCTAATGAAACCGTTTTGTTACTCTTGAAGAATTATGTTATTTTAAAAAATGCTACTCTATTTCAAGTTCGTACAAGAAAGATATGGTCTTTATAAGGTTTTGCTTCTATGATACCATGTTGTCTACATCAATCATGGTATCGTTGAGGAGATACCTCTCCCAATCTCTATTTAGATGGCACCATTTGAATTTTCTTGAAAAGTTATGTGATTTCAAAAAAATTGCACACTATCTTGAGTTAGCGCGAGAAAGTTATGGCCTTTGCAAGTCTTGGGTCTTTGACTTAAAAAAAGATCTTTAACATGATCATCTTAAGATGATTTCAAACCCGACACTTCTCCCAAAGTCCACAAAGTGGTCTTAACAAAGATATCACCTCAATGAGACCATAGAATGGTTTGAAAAATGCAAGATCACATTATTATCTAGATATGCTCTTGCATCAATGACAAACCACAAATATTTACATGATATTTGACATCGAAGTGCTAGAAAATGTTGTTGCAGTTTCTATTGATTCTTTTTTGTTTTCTAAATTTGGATCTCATGAATCTATGTATCTATTGAACAAGAAAAATGGCAAGGCAAAGGGACTCTACATGAAATTACTACACAAACTAGGGGAAAAAAAATCTAAATGGAATTTTTATGGAGACAGATCATGGAGAGGAATAACTTATTTTTGATACCTCCTTTCCCTAACACCTAGCCATGATATCTCCTTTCTATAGATGAACGTTCTAATGTAACATTTAATACTATCCAAGAAAATAAATTCAGAAGAGAAATAATGAAGGTAGAAGTGGGTGATTTTCCTATCCTTTTCATCTATTATGCTTGGTAGGAAGAAGAATAGAAAGTTAAGATGTTATAACTCTCATTTTACTCTATCCTCTACCCTTTATTGTACCTGAATTTGTCACATTTGGTATCACTCTTGGATTGTAATCAAGCTCAAAGACTCATAAATTGAAATCTTTTAATATCTATTGAACAAGGACTCTACTTGAACTTATTACACAAATTGGGGGAAAGGTAATCTAAGGACAATGTTTATGGAGACAAATATGGGGATGAATTGTTAGATGCATAGGACAATTGAAGGGGGGGGGAGGGGTGTGTGAATCAATTGTATACTTAACCCTCATCAACATTCATATCTACATTGACCCTTAAACCCTTAACATGCATTAACAAAATGTAAACATGTAAAGCAGTAATGCAAACACATCAAACACATAATGTAGAAACCCTAAGTTTCCCCTAATCCTGAATCTGAAAGTTTTCTGAAGTTTTGGTTTTTTGAACGTTTTTGAGGTTTTTAAGCAATGAATGAAGATTGCGATTTTGCATGGATTGAATAATAAACTCAAATGAAATCAAATAGTTGCTATAAGAAGCTAATAGCTAATCGAATGAGTAACCAGTAAGTATTATTAAACTCTCCAAATCATTACAATACTGGATCTTGACATGCATATAAAGAAAACAATGGATTTGCAATATTTCAATGAACCTGATTTCAGCCGCTCCAGGAAAGAATGAATTCAGTACGGCCATATAAATGTGTGTTTCCCTTTTGTCAGAAGTTGCAAGAAGATCCCAGATGCCTGGACGCCCCTCCACTGTGCAGATGAATGATCAAAAGAATGGAGATTTCCTCTGTGAGAGAGTACGGCTTAGAGAAGGTACTGCCCTGCTGTGCAAAGTACGGCTGACAGCAGCAAATAATCAAATGAGGTACGGCCCCCTCTGTTCCTCCTGTCTGGCAACCTCAGATCACTTCTTATACCCTAGCGCCACCAAGGATGCAAACTGGTAATCAAAATGATAGGCGTTTCCCTGAAGGTCACAAACTCGCCTCCTTTCATGCAAGTACGGCCCTGTCAGAAATGTACGGCCTGATATTACACAGCAGCAACAAATATTTTGTACGGCCCTCTGAAGATTCCTTGAATATGATGAATATAGGCGCCTCACTACTGCAGACTCTTCTGGATGAAGAAACTTGTCTGAAACCTTGATGAAATAAATCTCTGTGAACTCTGTAATTTCTTCTGGATGAAGAAATCCCTCTGCCTGGCAATAAATCGGATGTTATTTCACATCCTCTGAATCGCTCCCACTGGAGATGGCTCGTTCTCCAATGTATCGAGACGAAACCCTAAGGCTTCCTTTCTCTGACGAAGTCTTGATCAAATTCTGATTCTCAAATGTCATAATGCGCCATTCCCAAGGCAAAAACCTCTTTATTGCACAAAAGTACGATTTCCTTAATAATAGGGAATTTTTAAATATTTCAACTTTTAATCTTTCAATAGTCCTCCGTCAAATAATTATGATAAATTATAATTATTAACTAGCCCCTTTCTGATGATGGGCGCCCCCTTTATGAGAATCACTTAAGTTATAATTTAAAATTATAACTTTATATTATAAACATTAAATAATTAATATTTAATCAATATAATTAAATATTAATATTTCTCCGTTACTTATCCGCTTCTGTTCGTCAAGCCGACGAACTCAAGGATTCGATGCCGCAAAGCCAAACCGCTAAAATAGCAGGGTCCCACATGCCCGCCAGAACGCTAAAATAGCAATTCTGCAAAAGTCTCCGATTGAGCCAAACGAAAGCCAATTGATCAAAATCGCAACGGAGGCCAAGCTCAGGGACCTCTAACCACCCAGGTCACGAGGGTCTCCCCGATGGGCCAATCTCACGATCTTCGCCAAAAATGGGGACATGACACCGCCCTCCCTAAAATTGCTTGACCCCAAGCAATCTCTACTGAAAGAAAACTCCGATCCTCGGAAGGCCCAAAAGAAAAAACTGTGAAATGTCCCACACATCACGATCTGTCTCCTGTAACATCATCAAAACTCAACTGCGCAATCAACACCTGGATCCCAAACCCAGCGTAAAAGTCTGTCGTGACGATCCTCCTCAGGCTGCCATTGCGCTCTACTGCCTCCAACTTCACCATGCTGAGAATAGTGAAGTAACTCAATGGGACCCATCCAATACTCAGTGCCAACGCTGTCGCCACCGGGATCCCAATACCATATGAATCCACATCCATCTGTCATGCAGAGATAAAAACTTCCAGAAGCATCTACTATCCTGAATCTCTCCCTGTCTTCTGCTAAATACTCATGGATGTGATAACTGTCTAAACCATCATGCCAACTAACAACATAGTCGCCCTGTAACCATGTACCGGTATGAAAAATCTGCGACATAGAAGTATCAAGCTCTGTCAAATACACATCGGCATGATGTAAAATTGACTGCTGTCCCTGCAAGTAATACCCCGCAAACTGCTGAGTCGAGTACCTGCATCCGCTAATCCCATCTTGTGAAGATGGTAACTCTGCACACAATAATGAATCACTCCCCTCGACTGTACCGAGAGAATCACCCTGTGCACAAGTATGGTGCATCGAATCATGTACAGGTGGATCAAAGACAAAACTGTAAGCACTCCTCACCGTGTACACCTCATTGAACTCCTCTGTGAGTTTGGTTTGGAATTGCGATGCACTGGAACAATCCCAAACACTACGATCATCACCCAACCTGGAACTAGTATCAGGAGTACGATCAACGTCCAACTCGAAGAGTGGGTTATCATAGATCGAACCACCATCAAATTCAAACAATGGATTATTCACAAACTGCACAATCACTCCATCCTGATCAGAATCATCCATCTCTGAATCGCTGGAATAATAAACTGAGTTGTACTCCTGACTAGGCTCAACCAGCTGCCGACCATAGTCAACTGTATCAAATGAAAAGATTGATTTGCTTCCAGGAGAGGGAAACAAATCATCATAAGTACCAATCTCCCAACTGGATGGGACTCTGAATATCTGCTGTGAAGATGGGAAAGTATCGAGGGTTGTCACACAACTCTCTAGTGAATCCACAACCATGTCACAGGAACTAACAATGAAATGCCCTGCATCACCTATCACGGGACTAATCTCAGGAGAACCTGGTGCAACGCGAGGCTCACTGCAACTCTCATCTAGGGCACTCATCCTATCTGTATCAACTGCTCCTGTGAACGTGAAGGATGTAACCTCATCCTCAACATCTCCCTCATTGCTATGAACCATGGGCGTATGCTCCTCACCAACCACTACCATGGAAATCTGAACTATATCCAAGGATGGTGAAGATCGTGCCAAACTCAACGCCTCGGTAAACCTCTCAATCTGTAACTGTGACTCTCGAAGAGCCAGCTGGGTGCTATGCAATGAGTCCCTAGTCACCTCCAGCTCATGAGTGAGCTCATCAATCTGTTCTCCCTTTCCCTGCAATGCATCATAACAAATGCAATCCCACTCGAGAAGAAAATCCCTGTCCGCAAGCAATTTTAGGTAGTTTTGTTTCATCGTACCAATTGCTTCTTAGAGTGCATGTATCACTGCAAGGGAGAAACCACTCTCACTGTGCTCATCTGTCAAAGGCGGACTCCAACCATAGGTAGTCAACATCTGATGAGCAACGTCAAAATGCTCAAGGGCGGTGGCAATCATATTATCATTCACTTGTAGTTGCCCAACCAAATGATGAGGATTCTGAAGCTTACGACCCCCATACAAGATTTCCGGTTCATCATATGCACTATGATATGACGCTGATCCGTCATCACTCACCTCATGATAAGCAGCATCATGTGTGCTCTCAACCCTGCACACCTCAACATCTAAGGTACTGCTGCTCTGTACCTCAAAGGATGGCTCAACTGGTACGGTAGAAGTTGCTGGTATGACAATATCTTCACACGCTTCTACTCTAACAGTGATTGCATGCTCATCCAACGCATGATCCTGGGATTCCATATCAACATATGAATCCTCTAACTGGTTCTCAGAGGTCTGATCCGAAAAATCAGACTCATCATAACATAAGTTCTCAACACCAACTGCATCACTAGTACCCAACTCTACAGTCTCTTCGTGTAACAACTCAATAGGGTTACTTTGCATGTGTGAAACCGCCGTTGTATCATGCTCACGTGACGTTTCACCATTGCTGTCATAAAAATCAGAAGTAGCCTTCAGGGCAGAAATTTCTCGAGTCATCTCATGCAAGGGCGATGTAGGTAAGCCATTACCCGAAGCGGTGCTAGTATGTTCTCGAATTAAATCAGCACTTCTATCAAACTCATCACATAAATTTCTGCCTTCTTCATAGGAGACTGAAAACATCAAATCATTTTGACGAAGAGTGGTATCATCCTTATGCGTAGATTCTCTATCCTTTCCAGGTGTAAACAACTCACGAGCTGTAGTGAGATATTTCTGTTTTGCGAACTCTGTCTTATGGCAAAGACTCGGGTGCACATCCACGTAACTCATGAAAGGAAGTTTGTCTTTAATCTTCTGAGGTAGATTGCTATACTCCTGGAACATGCTATTCACTTCTCTTTCTGTGTTTGGTGGTGTTCTGTCAATAGTGATCCTTTCACTGGTCTCAGGTGATTCTAACTGCCACTTGTCATTCGCTGTCCTAAATGTACCGGCGAACAAACCCTCATGCCTTTCACCTGTTATAACCTCATCGGGCTCCTGTCTCGTGAAAGTGGGCCTAGTAGGCCTGTCTGCTGTCCGTGACACTGTCCTAGGAGCTCTCCGTGAACCTGCAACACTCCTGTCATCGTCACGATGTGGTGACGATCTCCTCGGAGTATCCAATCTCTGAAGTGCAACTGCCACCTGCTGTAATACACCATTTGACCGCCGTTGACCTGCACTAAGTTCTCTGAGTGCATGCAAGACCTCTACACGGTCCTGACCTCTGTTATTGTAAGGAGTCTCTGTTCTAAGATTAACTGTTCTATCAGTCCTGTAATACCTGTCAGTTCTGTCAGCCATGTTTCCCGGCTGCCAGATCGAACCCTGTTGCCTGTCAACCAAAGTTCGCCTGAATAAATAAATACCTGATAAGACCCAAACTGTTCCGGCTGCAGAAGACGGCTAAACCCTCAGGATGGTAGGATTTAGCTCTGATACCACTGTAGAAACCCTAAGTTTCCCCTAATCCTGAATCTGAAAGTTTTCTGATGTTTTTTCTGAAGTTTTGGTTTTTTGAACGTTTTTGAGGTTTTTAAGCAATGAATGAAGATTGCGATTTTGCATGGATTGAATAATAAACTCAAATGAAATCAAATAGTTGCTATAAGAAGCTAATAGCTAATCGAATGAGTAACCAGTAAGTATTATTGAACTCTCCAAATCATTACAATATTGGATCTTGACATGCATATAAAGAAAACAATGGATTTGCAATATTTCAATGAACCTGATTTCAGCCGCTCCAGGAAAGAATGAATTCAGTACGGCCATATAAATGTGTGTTTCCCTTTTGTCAGAAGTTGCAAGAAGATCCCAGATGCCTGGACGCCCCTCCACTGTGCAGATGAATGATCAAAAGAATGGAGATTTCCTCTGTGAGAGAGTACGGCTTAGAGAAGGTACTGCCCTGCTGTGCAAAGTACGGCTGACAGCAGCAAATAATCAAATGAGGTACGGCCCCCTCTGTTCCTCCTGTCTGGCAACCTCAGATCACTTCTTATACCCTAGCGCCACCAAGGATGCAAACTGGTAATCAAAATGATAGGCGTTTCCCTGAAGGTCACAAACTCGCCTCCTTTCATGCAAGTACGGCCCTGTCAGAAATGTACGGCCTGATATTACACAGCAGCAACAAATATTTTGTACGGCCCTCTGAAGATTCCTTGAATATGATGAATATAGGTGCCTCACTACTGCAGACTCTTCTGGATGAAGAAACTTGTCTGAAACCCTGATGAAATAAATCTCTGTGAACTCTGTAATTTCTTCTGGATGAAGAAATCCCTCTGCCTGGCAATAAATCGGATGTTATTTCACATCCTCTGAATCGCTCCCACTGGAGATGGCTCGTTCTCCAATGTATCGAGACGAAACCCTAAGGCTTCCTTTCTCTGACGAAGTCTTGATCAAATTCTGATTCTCAAATGTCATAATGCGCCATTCCCAAGGCAAAAACCTCTTTATTGCACAAAAGTGCGATTTCCTTAATAATAGGGAATTTTTAAATATTTCAACTTTTAATCTTTTAATCTTTCAATAGTCCTCCGTCAAATAATTATAATAAATTATAATTATTAACTGGCCCCTTTCTGATGATGGGCGCCCCCTTTATGAGAATCACTTAAGTTATAATTTTAAATTATAACTTTATATTATAATCATTAATTAATTAATATTTAATCAATGTAATTAAATATTAATATTTCTCCCGTTACTTATCCGTTTCTGTTCGTCAGTGGCGAACTCACGAAGTGATTGGATACCAAATCGCTAAAAATAGTCCCACCGCACTGCAAAAAATCAATTCAAAAGTCTATTAAGCCAAAACGAAAGCCAATTGATCAAAACTGCCAATCTGACGCTGAGCCAAGCTCCGAGACGACCCTCTAACCACTCCGTCAGCCTACGAGGGTCTCCTGATAGGCCAATCTCACGATCTCTGATGCTCGCCAAAAATGGGGACATGACACATAAGAACACTAGATTTACATGGAAAACCCAAGAAGGAAAAAATCATAGTGAGGATTAGCTCACTAATAGATGAATTGCAACACCGAATACAATATGGCTCATTGCCAAGGGCTCATGCTCAGAAAGATAAAGAAAGGCTCACTGCCAAAGGACTTACTGTCCAGAAGAAAGAAGAATAGAAGAAGGGGTGGCTCACTGCCAATTTGAATTGCTAATAATGCATCTCTCATATGGTGAAGGTATGGTTCCATTGAAACACAAACAACTCATCAAACAGACTGAAATGTAGACACCTTCTGCTCACTGCATCTGGAAGTTATAGGCATTAAGTCTTGCACTCAGATCATCACACTTGATCACATTCACATCTTTCGCATCACACACTTTGCTCTTTTTCCACACAACAATGCTCCTTGCATTTGTACCCTCTGTGACCTAAAACAATCTCAATTAGGCCGACCCTAAGGAAACGTATACACCTCAATTGTGCAATATCAAATAGGTCAGCACCAAACACTTCCACCATATAAAGAAGTGAAGCCAAACCATGCCAATACTTAATTGGGACCCAAATCTACACTAACACGCTTAACGCTTCCTCAAACAACAATTATCCTTCACAATTAGCGCTAGCACACTAGGTCGGCCAAACCTGCACTAACACTAACAAGTGACTCCAAACACACCTCTCAAGGTCCGGAAACATCTTGGAGACCACACAACAACATTCCACAACATCTCAAAGTATTCCACATCATCAGAATATTCACCACAACTACTGCAACCACCTGAAACTCAAGAACACCTTCATTCTGTGCAACCAAACACACTGGCACAAACATCCAACACACTAGACAACTTTGTGGAACAACACAAAACCTAAAAATTCAAGGGAAGGTAGATATAAACGATATAAGCATGTTCCCAAATCCACAACACCGAAACCTTCACTGCAGAGAAATGTGAAGCAATCTCATTTCTCCTAGACACCCTGTTTCACTAGACAAACACACTTTCGAACACATCTTCCATTGCAGTATGATCCAAAACCTAAAACTCTAGATGACACCTCTGAACACCTCTGATCATCACATCCAAGCCACATGAGCATCTTCAATCATGAAGAAATGCATAGGAAAACACTAAACACCACTCCATCACACTGAACTCTCTTTTATTCAAATTTTCACAAAAGCTCTTGGAAACCAAGTGAACTAACTTCATCAGCAACATTACTAACATTTGTGCAACACATCTACAACATGCAAAACTTTCCAACTACAACATAAGTTAGGCCAACAACCTTTGCAACTCTCAATGACAATACCAACCATTCCAACATTCTCTTTATACAAGGGGTTGACATCAATGACAACACCCAAGCAACTCACAAACAACTCAAGCTTCCAACATCTCCAAACTTCCAACATGAATAACTTAATTTTTAACACCTCCTTGCTCTAATAGTGAGCCATGATATCAAAGTTTGTAACCATTGCCCTATAGATGAACCTTCTAACATAACATTTAATCTTGTCAAAGCAAATAAATTTGGAAGACAAAAATTGAAGGTTGAAGTTGGGGAATTTTCCCATCTTTTTAAAGGAAACAGTGGTGTGGAATATGCTTCTTACATTAAACTTTGAGGGGAGGTTTGTACAAAATCAATTAATCTTACAATTACATAAAAAATACACAGAGAGATTATACCATACCAAACCAATTTACATGGGGAAAACCCTTTTTGGGAGGAAAATGCTACACTCCAAAGAAAAACCAATTGTATTATTCATCAATTATGAGGTTACAATATAGGAGTAACACCAACAATTCGACAACATAACAATATTTACAAATCAATCAACAACCCATGCTTGGCTCTAATCGAGGCACCCAATATAAAGGAGATCCAATACAAGAAACTATAAGTGGTAAACCACAAATCATGGGTCAAAACCATGACCCAAATATGATGCCCAAATCTAGGACCCAAATTCCAATTCCCCCCTCCATGATGAGTCAACATGCTAATAATAGTTGATGCTCTTAGGTTGTCATAATGCTCAATTACTCCATCATAATCCATTCACCAAATTGGGTACTCTATTTTGGCTCCATAATCTTTCTCAAAAGATGGTTTGTCATGTCATAACATGCATTATAAAGATGGGGAAGATTCCTAGTCAACAATGTAACTCCCCACCATTATGCCCTTATGTGTCTTAATATCTCTTACACCATTGTCTTTGTCGGAGATGCTCTTACACATCTTTTATGACAAGATATCCTCTTACACATTATTAGTCATGTCATAATAAGGCATAGACATGGCATGATGACCAAGTCATAAATGGGATGTCCTTTTCCATTTGGGCTCACAAATAATAAATAATAACAATATCAAATAATTAATTTAAACATTAGAATTGTAAATGCTATCAAATCTTATCAGAGCTGGATCCTAGGAGACCTAAGGAAATTCGAAGACAGGAATTCTGTGTAATAATTCTAAGTCAGATTTTGTGCGTCTGGTTTGAATGTGCTGATTGCAGAACATTAATTGATTTCTATGTTTGCAAGATAAAATAGAATTCTTATTTGTATCAAAGGAGAAGACACGTTCAAAGGGAGACGCGTCTCATGAGAGGACGTGTCTCCACAAGATGGAGACACGTCTGCTCATGGGACGTGTCTCTTGAGCGCGCGGGTTCTCTTGGTAATTTCTGTGGTTACCAATCTTAACAAGTAGCAAACAAAGATTTATGTTATCCTTGAATACGTCTATAAGTAAGAGTAGTTCGATTAAAAATAATGATGATGCATAGCCTGCTATCATTATTCATATCTGACCGATGCTATCTTAACTTAACAGGAATTGCAAGGTGTATGACACACCTATCCCAACATTCTCCTACTTGTTGTATACCTTGCAAGAGCAAAGGGGAACACCAACGTTGTCAATTAATTGCTAGGGGCTATGAGGCCCATAGACTCATAACACCACCTGAACTTCTCTATGCCCACGGGCTTTGTCAATGCATCTACAACATTCATCAAAGTATCAACCTTCTCCAACATCACCCTCCCATCCTCTACCATGTCATGGACAAAATGGCATTAGACAATTGGCACCCTAATTGTCACAAATAACTTTGATAGCTCCTTGACTCAAACCCACATTTGAACACAATCTCTTAAGCCAAATGGCTTCTTTATAAGCATGAGTAAATGCCATGTACTCAACCTTTGTAGTGGACAAAGTGGCCGCAACTTGCCGCTTGCTCATCCAATTGATAGCACTACCAAATAAATTGAAACATTGTTGGTGTAACAATTAGCACCTTTGTAGTGCGAGTTGGTATGGACTATGCACATTGCGTAGTGAGTGCTCTTCAAATTAGGAGGGGAAGCTCCCTCATATGTTGAAATGCGTGAAAAAGTAAAGTAATCTAACTCCTATCTTTCTGTTCTCAGTTGGAAGAGGCACAAGGTTAAGAAAAACCATGAACGTTGCAGCTAAGGATTTTCTGGTTTCGCAGATCTCTAACTACAACTAAACTAAAGCTCTAATCTATCTAATCTCCTCAAGAAAACAAAGCACGAGGAAATGGAGCAGGATTGTTCTTATACGATAAACTTCAGGTACAAATTCACAACGTGAAGGCAAGGTGGCACAACTATTTGCTTGGCTGGTAAGAAGTTTATTAGAAACAAACAAATATACGATAAACTGAGTACAACTTCACAACATGAAGGCAAGGTGGCACAACAATTTGCTTGACTAAATAGGTTTATTGACACACATCAAACGATAAGCTTTAGGTACAAATTCACAACGTGAGGGCAAGGTGGCTCGGCAATTTGCTCATCTGAATAGGCTTATTAGAAACAAAACATAAAATAGCCAACTAGGACAGCAAATTGCATTGGCGAAACACATACAATAAACGATCAAGCTAGCCACTATATTTAACTAAAATAAACAAATACCATAACAATAGCATGAAGGCAAGGTGGCGCAACAATTCATCATCATAGTAAGAGCTCGTGAATAGATACAACAACAATATTATAGGCAAGGTAGGCACAACATATATTACTATCTCGTGCAAAAGTTAATTACAAATGAGCAAAAAGCTCTTATTTATAGACATCAAAAGGTGTAGGGAACCCTAAAATCACCTTGAATCAACTACAGTCTTGCAAGCATGCAAGATTTTATTGTTAAACCCTAAATAAAGCAAACTATATAGTTAACTGGAAAGCTACCATTAGTTAACCGAAACAGGACTAAACTGAACTGGACATGTGCAACATGCAAGTCCTTATTGAAATAAAAATAATTGATAACTAACATCAGTTAACTACTCCTAACTGAAAGTCTAAACTCCTGCGAAGATAATTCCAAGGAAGAGATGTGCGTGCATGGAATTAGCAATAAGAACTCAAGACTGAATGTCGAGTTAACTGCTGCTCTTGATTCTATCCTTGAAAATAACTGCAGGTCCCAACTGGCGGATTACTCCAAATCATCATGATCTAACATCTTGTCCAGGAAGTGGTCAATTGCCTCATCCTCTGGTACTTTTGACGCTATCCACGATGATAATCTGCTTGCTCAACTCTTTGTCACCATCTCTAATTGCTCCCATGCATATTTTGACCTCTTTAGTTTCCTTTCTGAAACTAGTTGTCATCACTGAGATGTGATCCAACTTAGACGCCACAGGATCTCCTTTGAGACTATCACGAACCAGCCCCTCAAACTCAGCTTGTACTACATCAAGTTCAACATACGTACCATCCTCAAGATGATAATGGCACGAGATCTAAGTGACAAAGCTGCTGTTGAGTTTGAGAGCTCCAGTAACACTTTCCTTGAGTGTATTCAACCTGGCAGAGATCCTCTTGCATGTCTCCATCTTGAAAAGATGTTCTCTCCAAGCGAAGATCTTCCTTTTCTCTTCTTCTACCTCCATGGCATCATATGCAACTGCCAATTGGGATATGAGAAGACTATCTTTTGCCATGCCTTCTGCTACTATAACCTCGAGTTGTTGGATTCCTTGACAAAGTCCATGCGCATCACTCCTCAACTGATATAGCTTTGTGAGAAGATGCTGACTTGTAACAATGAAGTTTTCAACCCAATTGTCCAGAAGTTTACCATGATTGACTAACTGATCCAACTTCTGTTGTTTTGCAA
Organism: Sequoia sempervirens; assembly: GCA_007258455.2. Taxonomy (NCBI): domain Eukaryota; kingdom Viridiplantae; phylum Streptophyta; class Pinopsida; order Cupressales; family Cupressaceae; genus Sequoia; species Sequoia sempervirens. Next base: position 27,646 of record VDFB02185206.1, on the reverse strand, counting down.
GTGTGCTTTGTGAAAGAATAGGTGCTCTACTCGGATTCCCATGAACAAGATCAGAGATATACTGTCGAAGTTGCTTGATTTCAGCCTTAAGAAGCACTTTATCTTCTCCGTCCTTCATGACATGTTCTTCAAGATTATTTGTGACAATCTTGAGAAGGCTCACGTCTATTTCTCTAGTGCTCTTGCCAAGATTTGCTTTGACGAAGGTGAAATCACCAACCTCAACTTCATCTAGGCTTTTACCCATTGGCGGCGTAGCAACCTCTATGACGATCTTTGATTCCAGAGTCTTCTCAATGTGCACCTGCTTCTTGATTTTCTTGTTCGATCTCCCTTGATAAGGGTCGCCAAACTCAGACAAATCAAGTTGATATGAAGGCTCTCGCCTCTGTCTTCCCAAAGATCTCTTGAGCCAACACGAATGAGCAATATTATCAGCTCAAGGAGAGACTGCTGCTGCTGTATCAACGTGTGGTAGATCAATTGTCTCTGATGTTCCTTGAATTGGTGGTTCTGGCTCTGAGTCTATATCAATAGGAGGCGATTGTGGTGAAAATGGCGAACTAGGAGGTGAAAGATGTGGTTCAGCCTGTATGACTGTCTCTACTGGAACTTTAGGCGCCCTTTCTACTTGTTTCTGCTTTCGTTTGCCAGTACTCCTCTCCTTTGTGTTTCCACTGAGTCTAACCCCTTCAGGCGGCTTCAAGATAACCTTAACCCGAGGCCTTGACCTCGAGGTAGAAGGTAGTGAAGAAAACCCTACTAGCGGCTCCGTGATTGACACTGTCTTGCGCCTTCTCTTACTCTCCAAGAACTGCTTGTTGGTTTTGATAACTGATTTAGACACGTCCTCAATGGAAGTACTCTCCCTGCTGTACCAATCTGGTTGGCAAAGTGGCTGGCAAGCAACTTGATCTTTGACATATGAACTAAGTAGATCCTCTTCGTCATCATTTGATAGACCCTCGACATCCTCTGATAGGTAATCAACAATCTGAGCAATAGTAAGTCTGAAGTAATGACGTCGACGGACTTCAAATTCATCCTCGCAATTAGCCCAAAAATCCTCAAGTGCTGGCTTTTGTGCAATCCCTCGCTCTAACCTGGCTGCATAATGACCCAAAGGATCATAGGAACGCCTCTCAATATGGTACTTGAGGTTGAATTTCTCAAGCTCGGTCGTCATAAACTTGCAATCCGCAACAGTTCTGCATGTGAAAACACCCCATCTGAAAGGAAAGGAAACTGCTGACTTATGGCGATTGCGAAGAAAAGAATGAACATGTTGAGCTTGTCTGAGAAACTCCATGAAAAGAACTTTATCTGACGGGTACCTTGGTAACATCAGAGGCTCTCTGATGTAACCATAGACTCGGATATATGTGAAAGTGGGGAATTGAATGAACCAATCCGCCCAACTCTCCATCGCTGATTTTGCCTTTGGTGAAATCCGGATGTGCATTTTGTTGTCGAGATCCCTGACTATCTTCATGAAAAAGTGATCATTCATCGCCCTGAAACCCTGTTCAGCTTTAGAAAACTCCAATTGTGAGTAATATTCGTGAATATGCTGAACAACAAGAGTCCCGTTAGTCTTCAGGTGTCTAAAACTGCCTTGAGATGCAACCAAGTAGACCAAGTAAGACACCATGTGAAACTTGTGGATTTTGAGGAATCCAGTAATCTGTTGGTGAAGGCACTTGCTGATCAACATGGCCTAGTCAAAGTGCTTTGTACCATCTAGGATCCTAGAAATGATGTAAAACATCCATGGTCGGAAAATATTAACCTCTTCCTGACCTATAACCCAATTGAGTAGAGTTATCAAAACAACTTCATCCTTGAACTTGTTGCGACCAACCTTTTTAGGCATGTTAGTCTTCTGTATTTTCAACCATCTATGAGCAACTTTCCTCTATGATCGCTCTTGGTCTTCATACTATATCTTATCACAAGCCTCAATGACTACAATGAAATTGTTTGAACGAGGAGGAATAGCAAAACACTTTTCCACGTCCTTCGGCTTAAGACTGCAGATGACTCTCCCATCAATTGATCTGATTTGTCATGTAGACGAGTCGTAATGCTTGATGCAAGCAAGAACAAACTTGAGATCGAAAGTTGTGATAGGAATAGATGTCGCCGCCAGCGACCTGGAATGCTCAAGATTTTTCAATGTATTGCTGCTAACACCTTCCAAAGTGCTCAGATTTATCACTGGATAGACTCGACCCAAGTCTGTGTCTGAAGTTTTCAAAAAGTCATGCATCAGGACTGATTTGGTCTTATAATCTATAAAATTGAATTGCATTTTGAAAATGAGGACTTTTGACTGTGAAGTTGGGTATGTTCAGACAACTTTCAGAAGAGGTTGAAAAAGCTCTGGACAAGGCTAAAAATAGCTTGTTGTGGGAAAAAAATTCAGTTTTTTTTTGAAATGTGGGTTTTGTACAGAATTGAATTCTAAACAAACCTCGATCAACAAAAATTCAAAAAAGTGAGTTTTAGCTAAGCATGTAGAGGTTTTTCAATTGAGAAAAGTAAGGGTTCTATAGCTCACTCGGGGCAATTTTTCCTGAGAAAATTTGGAACATGGGTTTTGTAGGCAATGGAATTCTAAGGCAACCTAGATCAATTGATTTTGAAAAGATGTGTTTTTGACCCACATGCAAAGGAATTCACGGAAAAAAGCACAGAGCTTTAGAATAAAAGCTATGGGGCAATTTTCTCGAAAAAATCTAAGACATGGGTTTTGCTGCTGTCGCTGAAGTATGTGAACCCAGATGATCTGATTCTGAATATTCTGCCATTTTCTTTGACATGCGAAGAATACCTAAGATGAGAATAGAAGAAATTAGACAAAAGATAGAAGTTTGTTTTTGTTTATTCTGCTTCTGTAGAAAATCGCCTATGCTTGATTGAGATTCAATGATATCTGCATGCATTGAAAAATTGAACTCTGGAAAATTAATCTTCTGAACAATCTAGACTCGGCATTGAAAAATTGAACTCAAAGCACCTTCAAATCTTCAATTGCTCAAGAAATTCACCTTTGCTCTGAACTTGGTATAAGAATAATGGCGAATTATATGACTTAAATAAATAAATTTAAGACAAAAACTGTCCATCTTCATGCAATTAGGCGCCACCTTTAAAAATATTCAATTTAATTCTGATTGGACCACAAAAGAATTCGACCTCATTTGATTAGGACTTGAAAAAAGGTAACTGAATGTCAAATAACCCTAAAAAGGGCGCCACCTTTAATTAATTCAGTTAAACTCAGTATGCAAATCAGTTAACTGAACATGCAAGCTAAAATCGTCCTTTTTGCAATAAAAATAATCCCCTTTAAAGTCGAATTATTTAAATATTAAATAATATTCAAAATCCACCTTTCATGGGCGCCTAGTCATCTTCAGTTCAAAAAGTCAACCTTTAACTTAAGGTGTCACTTTCCAGACTTAACCATTTTAATGAAAATTTGGATTTTCAACCGTTGTTGGAGCCTCTGTTCAATCACCAACTCTGATTGATTGACATGCCCAATCAACTGGCTGACAGTTGCATTGAAGAGCTGGATCAAAACTAACAAAAACACTCCTTGAGACTGCAATCCATAAAATTGAGGTCTGAGGCTTGAAAAATCAAAGCGCCCTTAGCAAAAGTTGCGCTTTTGACCCCAAACTTAGTCAAATTTTCATCATTTTCGTCACTTACGAAGGTAAACTTAACCTCCTCACATCTCGTGTTTGGCAAAACTTTAGGACTGAATAATTGGCTCACTATGGAGCTGGCTCTATTCTGCACAATAGCTTCAAGAACACATTTCATCAAATTTCATCATCTGGTAGCTCAAAATCAAGGGCGCCCTTGGCCTCCAGGGGCGCTTTTGTTCCCAGACTTAGCCATTTTTCCAACTAGCTAAAAATCTACTTAATCTCCAGCTACAGGCTATTGACTCGTCTTCTGCTCTGACGGAGGTATGCAACGGAAAGTTGGATGTAACACGGACAAGATGAACACATGAGATCATCAAAAAGAAGACATTCAAGGCTCCAAAACCTTGGGCACCCCTGGCCTCCAGGGGTGCTTTTGCTTTTTCCTCGTCATTTTGACCAAGATTTAACCTCGTGTTTGACCTCTGATTCCAGCATTTCAACAACTCAGATTCACCTGTTGACGGATACGTTGCGAAGCCTGATCAAATGTGAGACAAACATCCTAGGTGTCATTTGGTCGAAATCCTTCATCTGATCCCTCAAAAAGATGGGCACCTTTTGCAAAAGCTGCGCTTTTCCTTCCGTGCTAGTCATTTTTTCATCTTTCCGTTTCTCGTTGAATCTCCCGTATCAGGTGCTAGACATATCTTTCAGGCTAGCTGGATAGCTCATCGCGAAGCTGACAGTATTCTTGAGAAGTCTTCTTGGAAGTGAAAAACCTCAAAATTGAAATTTGGGCCTCTGAAATCTAGGGCGCCCTTGGTCTCCAAGGGCTATGGTGTTCCAAAGTAAAGAATTTTTTTGATGATTTTCATCCCGGCGAAAAATCTCTTCTGAGACGAAGCATTATTTAGAACTTATCTCACCACAGTTTCTTCATTTGAGTGTTTTAGGCTTAGATTTCAACACCTGGTCTCTGGCCATCTGCCATTGACAACTTCAAAAATCCCATTTCTCCATCTAAAAAAGTGAAAACTACCCACCAGACTTAAACTGAGTTTTAATTGAAATTGACTTCACCATTGTGATCGTGAAGCAAAATAAGCCAATCAAAACAATTTTTAGTCAATTCTAACAAGTTTCAATTTTAGGGTTTCCCAACCTGAATTAGGGGTGCTTGAAAACCCTAATTTTCAAATTTTTCAAATTTCATCAGTATCCTCCCAGCATCAAATTGATACAAAGTCCATACTTGATTTGCCCAAAAACTATGTTTTGACATCATTTTAACAAGGTTTAGACTCTTTTAAGCAAAATGCCTTAATGAAGCAATTTTTTTTTGGTTTGGGTACAACAAACATAACCATTGGTGGATCTTTGGTTGTCAACATCACTCGTCCAATCTAAATCCACCAATCCACGAATATCAATTGAGTGGTGGTCCCTTGCAGACTCACCATGGTAACAAATAGAGTATTCGAAGGTCCCTCGCAAATATTTGAAGACCCTCTTAATTACATCCCAATGATCTTGTCTAGGATTATCCATGAAATGACTAAGGAATCCCATTGCTTGGGAAATGTTTGGTCGTGTATAGACCATAATGTACGTCAAATTCCCAACAACATAAGAATAAGGTACTCGAGCCATGTCTTCCATCTCATTGGTTCTAGATGGACACTGCTCTATAGATAACTTTGTCTCCATTGAAATAGAAACACTTAAAGGCTTGCAAATTAACATGCTAAATCTCTCCAACATTGAGTTCATATACTTGCTCTAGCCCAACCAAAACGTTGTTTTAGCTCTTATCTTTTTGATCTCCATGCCTAGAATGTACTTGGTTTCTCCCAAGTCCTTAATGTCAAATTGTGTTAAAAGTTGGGATGTCAAATCACAAATCACTTTCTTATTGTTACCTAATAATAACATATCATCCACGTACAATTTGATAAAAAGGAAATGCTCACCATCCATCTTATAATAAACATAGTGATTTGATTTGGATCTCAAAAACTCCAATTCAAACACAAAAAAAACAAACTTGGGTTCCGCATCCTAGGTGATTTCTTGAGACCATATAAAGATTTTTCAATTTACAAACCATTTTTTTGCCTTTCTCCATATAGTGCTTTGGTTGTGTCATGTAGATCTATCTTTTCTTCCTAGCCACCATTTAAAATCGCTATTTTCATATCCATCTATTCCATCTCCAAATCAAATGTTATAAATAACAAGAACTTGATAGATGTTAGCTTTGCGATTGAGGAAACAATCTCGCCAAAGTCTATCCCCTCAACTTGGGAATAGCCTTTTGCAACCAACGTTGCCTTGTACTTTTCAATACCACCTTAAGAATTAATCCTTTTTTAAACACCCATTTACATCTAATATGCTTTCTTTCTTTTGGCAATGGTACCAAGTTCCATGTGACATTTTTCCTCAACGTAGCCACCTCATCAATGGTTGGTTGCTAGTCCTTAGAATATTATTCATATCTATCTCCTCCACAACTCTAGGCTCATTGGTATTAGTAATCAAAGAAAAAATACATCTCTAATCAAGAGGAGTATACTTGTCTGCTTGTTTCTGTTGAGTGGACCCGCTTAAGAGTTAAGGTGAGGGTTCTACCTTCTCTTCAAAACTCTCTTTGAAACTATTTGAACTATTTGAGCTCTCCTTCTATGTAGGTCTTTCACAACTTTTAAGTTCAACCTTCTTGGTCTTTGGGTTTAGCTAAACCACATCTTGTTATTTATCTGAAACCACACTTTTGATATACAAAACTCTCTTGGGTTCAGTGTCCCGAAGCTTGTACCCTTTCACATCAACATCATAGCTAATGAAAATACATTTTATTGCCTTGTTCTCCAATTTTGACCACTTCTCCCTAGGCACATGTGCATATGCCTCGCAACCAAAAACTCAAAGATGTTGTAATTGTTAGAATATTATATTCCTATATTGTTAATGGTCAATGTTATAATGTATTGTATTAGTTTAGTTTTACTGTTTCTACAGTAATAGGTAGGTAGGTAGAAGTTGGTCACGTCTTTAATGACCTCAGTTGCTTGTAACTTCTTTATATTGTAATCTTTCTTTTTCATGTTAATAGAATGAATGCTTTTACCATTCACATGGTATTAGAGCAGAGAAAAAAAAAACCCTAAAATCGCATTTTATTTCCAAGGTGAAAATTGAGGGTTTCTGTTTTGTGATTTTCGTGGGTATTTCTCACCGGTAGTCGTGATCCTCTTGCTGCGAATTTGTTTAAGGTTTTTGGCATTTCTTCTTAGTTCGTGGCTCTGTAAAAATGCGACCTAGTCTACTCATGTTTTTTTTCTAAGGATGCGATTCGTGCCCTACTATGGTCGCATTTTTTCGGCCTCTTTAAAACCCACGATTTCCTGGTGTTTTATAGACGCGTTTTTACTTATTTTGGGTTGCGTGTCTTTGTTTTGGAAAAATCCCTGGCCGTGGATTTCACCTCCTCTCTACCGCAATTTGAAGTGTTCTCTTCCTGGTGTACTTGTTTTTTGAAGGTCGTGATTTCTGGTTATTCAAAGTCCACGTTTTTCAGACATCTTTTGAGCATGTTTTTTTGTGATTTCGTGTTTGATTTCTGAGCTTGAGTTGGTCGTTTTTGCCTGTACCCGCATCGCCTAGGGTTTTGCCCTCTGTTTGCCATGATTCGAGCTGTTTTCTGCAATTTTTCTGGTCTTTCATGGCAGCTAGGGGTTCCAGAAAGGTCGACTAGGGTTTCAACTTGCCTTTTTAACTCGAATTTTTTTTTCGATCACAAATTCTTGGTGGGTTTTTCGAAATCTCAACTGGGTTGTCTTCCATTTTTTCTGGGTGTCTCGTTTTTCGTGCCTCATAATTTGTGCAAGTGGGTGTTGACGAATTTTTTTGGGTATTCAAAAAATTTTCTGGGTTTTCAGCAACATTTTGTGGATACTCTTCAGATCTTCTGGATTTTGTCTTCAAAGTGCCTTGAAATTCGTGCTAGGGTTTTTGCTTTGAATTTGTATTATTTCTGTTTTTGTTTTGCCTTCACTAGTTTGACCTCAGGGTACGTGATGGCATCTTTGACAAATATCATGCCAGAAAGCAGCCAGAAGTTCAACGGGAAGAATTATAACACCTAGAAGTAGTGTATGTTGACCATTTTTGAGTATCAGTGTCTTGATGCGGTTGTTCTGGGTACATCACCTCGACCTACCGTTGTTGGAAAGGATTAGGACAAATGGGATGAACGCAACCGGGAAGCTGTCATGCTTATCAAGCTTTTAGTCATTGATGACCAACTGCCACAAGTGTCGTAATGCAAAACAGCTGTTGAGGTCTGGATGAACCTGAAAGATCTCCATAAAACGTCAGATAAGAGTTGTGTGTTCTTGCTTAAGAACATGCTCTTTTCGATAATGATGGACGAGAAGACCACTCTCTAGGAGCATCTGACAAAGATAAAGGATATTCGCGACCAGCTGGAAGCTATTGGTCAAAAAATGGAGGAAGAAGATATGGTGTTCATTACTCTGAAGAGTCTCCCATGTTCGTATGAGCATTTCATCGAGACGTTGAATATCACCTCCACCAATGTTGATCTCAAATTTGAAGATCTTTGCAACAAGCTCTTGCAGCAGGATTGCTGGAGACAACAATTTGGAAGCAGTACCAGTTCCACCTCCACAGAGCAAGTGTTCTCTGCCAAATCTTCTGCTAAGAACAAAGGGAAGGCGCAAAATTCTCAGCTGAAAAGCTTTGGTTCTTCTCAGGACAACACGAAGAAAAAGAACGTTCAGTGCAATTATTGCCATAAATACGGTCACATGAAGGTTGACTGTCGCATTCGGTTGGCTTCTGAATAAAAGAAGCAGGGAGGGTCTCAACAAAAGGCAAATGTCGCGGAGCACACTGAGCAGAAAAAATCTGCATTCTATGCTTTTATGGCCAAGAGAATTGCAGGTCCAGTCCAATCTTCTGCTTGGTATATCGATTCAGGACTTCTCGGCATTTTACTCATCGTCGAGATTGGTTCACCAAATTTGAACATAACCTTCTCTCTTTCTTGATGTCTACTATGTTCCAAGCATGGAACATAACCTTCTCTTCGTCAGTCAGATCATGAGGCATTCTTCCCAGCTAGATGTTGTCTTCATTTCGTCCACTTGTAGCATCGTTGATAGGGAGACTCGTACTACAATCGCTATGGGACTTGAGGATCATGGTCTGTACAGACTTGTTGATTTTGGTGATTCTCAAGAGCACACTCTAGTAGCTAGGAGTACAACCATCAACAAACTTTGGCATCAACGTTATGGGCACTTGAATGTGCACTATCTCTCTCAACTGTCTCGGGAGGGTTTGGTTGCTAGTCTACCTGAGATCCAAACTCAAAATCATGGAGTTTGTGGAGCCTGTCAAGTTGGGAAACAGCATCGGACACCGTTATCGGATGGTGATTCTTGGCAAGCCTCCAAGGTACTTCAATTGGTTCATGTTGATGTATGTGGACCAATGAACATTCTGTTTGTTACTAGGTCCAGGTACTTTTTATTATTTGTTGATGATTTTAGTCGAAAAATGTGGGTGTATTTTCTCAAACATAAATCAGATGTGTTCAATACATTTCAACAGTATAAGGCCTTAGTTGAGAAAGAATCAGGTTCTCAGATAGTCACTCAAAGGTCCGATAATGGGGGGGAGTTTTGTTCAGTTGACTTCTCTACTTTTTGTGCTACAAATGGCATTAAGCGCCAACTTACCACACCATACACCCCTCAGCAAAATGGTGTCGTTGAATGTAGGAATTGCACCATTACTGAAATGGCTCCTTCTATGCTGGAGTACAGAAATGTACCTAAGCAATATTGTGCTGAAGCAGTTTATATTGCAGTCTACTCCTGAATCAATCACCTACATAGGCTGTTAAGAAGATGACTCCAGAAGAAGCCTGGTCAAGACGTAAGCCTAAGGTGGGCCATCTGAAAGTCTTCGGTTCTACAACTCATGTATGGATTCTAGATGTCAAGCATGCCAAGTTGGACTCCAAGAGCCAGACACTTATGTTTACTGGTTACAACGACAATCACAAGGCATACAGGTTGATTGATGTGGAGACAGATCATCTCATATTTAGTCGTGATTTTGTGATTGATGAGACTACCGGTCCCTTTATTCCTACTACCAGTCCTGCAGATCAGCCTATGAAGGTTTCTGATGAGGGTGTTTGTCTTCCTCTTGGTTCCCATGATGGGAGGGCTTCAGAGCATTCTGACTCTGAAGATGAGGAGTCTACAAGTAATGATCTAGCACCACCTGATTTTCCTCGGGACTCACATCCAGATGACTTTGTTCCCGAAATCCCAGGAGATGCTGATACTCCTATTTCAGATGTTGGCACTTCTACTCGTCAGCCTAAGTGGTGGCTCAAGACTATTGGGGATCTTCATGATGATGAACTCATTGAGGGCAGATCAACTCGTAGAAAGAGCAAGCAGCAAAACATAGTCAATTTTGCTCTTATGGCCAACATCCACAGCATCTACGAGCCTCAGACATATTCAAAGGCTAAAGGAATTCTAGAGTGGGTAAAGGCTATGGTGACAGAATATCATAGCCTTCTGAAGAATCACACTTGGGTTCTTTCTGATCTTCCTCCTGGGAAGAAACCTATCAGTTGCAAATGGGTTTATAAAGTCAAGTATCATGCCGATGGTACTCTGGATAAATACAAGGCTAGGTTGGTAGCTCGGGGATTCACACAGTGGGAGGGCATTGACTACAAGGAGACTTTTGCTCCTACTGCCAAGATGAGCACAATTTGTTTTCTTCTCGCTATTGCAACCTAGTTTGGATGGACAGTTCATCAGATGGATGTCAAGAGTGCCTTTCTCAACGGTGAGTTGCAAGAAGTCTACATGACGCAACCTCCTGGTTTTAAGGTTGCCGGCAAAGAACATCAGGTATGTAGGCTCGTGAAAGCACTCTATGGATTGAAACAGGCTCCCCGTGCATGGTACATCAAGATTGATCAGTACTTGGTTGATCATGGTTTTCAGCGCAGCCCTTCTGACAGTAATCTGTATATCAAGCACTTTGGTGATGATATTTTGGTTCTTGTTATCTATGTTGATGACTTGATCATTACTGGCAGTTTAGCAGATTTGATTGCAGCAATCAAACAGGATTTGTGTCAGGCCTTTGACATGACAGATTTGGGGCTTCTCCATTTATTGTTTGGGTATTGAGGTTTGGCAGACAACTAGTAGCATTTTCATCTCTCAGTCTAAATATGCCAAAAGTCTGCTTGACAAATTTCGGATGCAGGATTGCAAACCTGCCTCCACACCTATGGAGAAGGGGTTGAAGTTGTCAGCCAACTCTGATTCACCTCCAGTCGATCAAACAACATTCAGGCAACTAGTGGGCAGTCTCATCTACCTCACTGCCACTAGACCTGACATCAGTTTTGCAGTGAGCTACATTTCTCGCTTCATGACAACTCCAAAAGTTGATCATTGGATTGCAGCAAAGCGAGTGCTAAGATATGTTAAGGGCACTTCAAATTATGGCATTTTGTATGGTAGATGCAAGGATCCAAAGCTGATTGGTTATACAGATTCAAATTGGGCAGGTTCAGTGGATGATAGAAAATTCATTTCTAGGTATGTATTCAGTTTGGGTACAGATGCTGTAACATGGACCAGCAAGATGCAACAAGCAGTGGCTCTTTCCTCGACTGAAGTAGAATATCGAGGAACCGTTAAGGCAGCATGTGAGGCAGTTTGGCTCCGCAGGATGCTTTCTGACATGCACATGTCACAAGCAGGACCTTCTCCCTTGTACACTGATAATCAAGGGGTGCTCAAACTAGCCAAAAATCCAGTCTTCCATGAACGTACCAAGCATGTCGAGCTTCATTGTCACTACATTCACAAGCTGGTAGAAGACGGATCAGTTCAGTTGCAGTATGTTCCGATAGCGGATCAGACTGCAGATATTCTCACCAAGTCTCTGAGCCCAGATAAGTTTGTCAAATTCAGGGGGCAACTTGGTGTTGTTAACGGATTGACCATTAAGGGAGGGTGTTAGAATATTATATTCCTATATTGTTAATGGTCAATGCAATAATGTATTGTACTAGTTTAGTTTTATTGTTCCTACAGTAATAGGTAGGTAGGTAGAAGTTGGTCATGTCTTTAATGACCTCAGTTGCTTGTAACTTCTTTATATTGTAATCTTTTTTTTTCATGTTAATAGAATGAATGCTTTTACCATTCACAATAATGAGGCTTTTTTCCTATCCACACCTCCATAATTGTCTTTTCAACAAGAGTTGATGTAGGAGACTTGTTAGCTAGTTGACAAGTTGTAGCAAATGCTTTGCCCATAACTTTTGTTTCAAGTTTGCTCTGGTAAGCATGTTCCTATCCCTCTCCATTAGTGTCTTGTTCATTCTTTCCAAAACTCCATTTTGTTGAGGGGTATATGGAGTTGTTTTGTGAATTTCAATTTTGTACTCCTTACAAAATGTCAAAATTTGTGAAACAAAACTCACTGCCATTTTTAGTTCTCAAAAAAGTAATCTTATTACCAATTTGATTTTTGACAAGGGCTTTAAACTCTATATGATTGAAGACTTTAGATTTTCTTTTGAGGAAATACACCAATGTCTTGCAGTAATCATCTATAAAAGATACATAGCAAAAAGACATAGAAATAGAAGGAACATTTACAAGACCAAATATATCACAATGAATCAAATCTAACACCCCAAAAGATTTGTGAGAACTTGAGTAAAATTAAACACAAATTTGTTTACCATTTATGTAGTGCTCACAATTAGTTAACGGTTCTACAAGATTTTTATTTTTCAGGGTCCTAAGACCCTTCTCACTTATGTGGTCCATTCTTTGGTGCCATAACATTGTCTTCTCCGTAGGTAACTTGCTCTTTAAAACAAGAGTTTGCTTAGGTAGCTAGAAAACATGACCACCGAAAGTTGATACAACACTTCTTTGCTGTTGGTTCCCATGTTGAGTGTTTAGAATTTGTAATCTCTTGGTTATAGGAATAGAGGAACTATTGCAATGAATAGTGCATGCAACTAGCTAAAACTAGCACATGAACACCCTTGATGGGCATCATTCATCTTCACACCATTTTACACCCTCCACTAGAGAAAACAACTAGCACACCCACATCATTCAATTTGCTTACCAATAATAGGTTTCATGCCAAACTAGGGATATGTAAAACACTATTGATTCCCTTCACATGTCCATTTAGGAATTTGATTAGAACTTTTGCACAACCAATAATCTTCAAGTTGGAGTCATTTCCAAGGTACACCTTCCCACCATCATAATCTTCATACTTAGAGAATCACTCTTGATGGGAGGTCATATGGAAGGAAGCACGTGAGTTAATCAACCATGCACCTTTCGGTTCATGTATTGCCAAGGTTGTGACAAAAGTATCTCCACCATCCTGAGAGCACTTCTTGGACTCTTCTTCTAAAACATTTTTTTTTATTCTTCTCTTTGTAGTGCCTAAGGTTGCCACAATTCGAACAATTTGCGTTGGACTTTCCACAAGATTTAAATCTCCCCAAAGATTTGGATTTTAATTTTTTTTTTTTGCTTCTTGTCCTTTTCTTTCTCCATCTCTATCCTTGATGTGCTTGCCATTTTTCTTACAACAAGATTTCCTTCTGCACAAGCTCTCATTCAATCCAAGATTAGTACAAAAGACCTTGTCCTTAACACCTAGAATCTGAGGTGATCAAGCTTTGATACCAAATGAAAGGAAGTAATGGTGAGGAATACACTCCCTACACCTAACTTTGAGGGGAGGTATGTACAAAATAATAGTTACAAAAAAGAATACCCATAGATTATACCATAGCAAGATAATTTACTTGGGGAAAACCCTTTAAGGAGAAAAACCCAACTCTGAATCAATACCAATTTTATTATTTAACAACTATGAGGTTACAATATAAATCTTATGCACTTTAAAGAAGTATCACCAACTATGGATTTTGGAGCACTTCGGCAGCATAATAGTACCTACAAATCAATCAACAACCCATACTTGGCTCCGATCGAAGCACCCAATATAAAGAAGATCCAATATAATAAACCATAAGTGTTAAACCATAAGCCATGGGCCAAAACCATGACCCAAATATGGTGCCCAAATCTAGCACCCAATATAAAGAAGATCCAATATAATAAACCATAAGTGTTAAACCATAAGCCATGGGCCAAAACCATGACCCAAATATGGTGCCCAAATCTAGGTCCCAAATTCCAACGCCCCCCTTCATGATGAGTCAACATACTAATAATAGAAGATGCTCTTATATTGTCATAATTCTTAATCATTTCATCATAATCCACTCACCAAATTGGGCACCCCATTTTGGCTTCATAATCTTCCTCAAAAAATGCTCTTTGATGCATTATAACTAAAGTTGGTCAAGATTCCTAGTCAACAATGTAAATCCTGCAACATCATGCTCTTATGTGTCTTAATATCTCTTACACTACTCTCTTTGTCAAAGATGCTCTTAGACATCCTTTATGACAAGATATCCTTTTACATGCCATCATTCATGTCATAATAAGGCATACACATGGCATACTTACTAACTCATATGTAGAATGCTCTTTTCCATGTGGGCTTGCAAATAATAAATAAAAACAAAATTAAATAATTAATTCAAACATTGGAATTGCAAGGTGTATGATGCACTGATCCCAACATCTTTTTCATCTATTACACTAGGCAGGGAGAAGAAATAAAATGTTAAAACTGTCATTTTACTCCTCTGTCTTCTACCCATTGTTGCATCATACCTGAATTTATTGCATTTGGTATCACCCTGGAATTGTAATCAAGCTCAAAGACTTCAAAGTAGAAGACATATTTATGCATTCAAGCGAGAAATAGGTAATTTCTAGTCTTATTCAAAGTTGCTTAAAAATGCTATCAAATCCCCTCAATTGCAGGCCAAGATCATCCTATTGTCATTGTTGGCTTGGGCTACAAAGCCTTAAAGACTGAAATATTGCAAGATTTGACTAAAGTACATGCTGAATATGGCCAAGATATAATTGCATTACCATACCTAATGTGTGGACAAAAAAGTAGAGATTGTTAAATTTTCTTCTATATGCTAAGGAAATATTGTTTGTAAGCTCCATCCAAGGACCAACAAAAAAAAATGCTCAAATAATTTGTGAGTTATTTTTTCTTGTTGCAGTGAAGGGCAGGAAGGAGAATGTTATGCAAATTTTCATTGAAAGTGTGGTAAACTATTTGGTTTTTGGCAAATTTTTTATGGAGGGGTAGCCTCTACCTTTTTAACCCCTTATGCTATCCATTGTATAGACCTCTTGGTAGAAGACACTGCAAAACACGAGTGGATCAGAGTTGTTATGGAGAAGGGAAAGTGCACAACAAGGTATATCTATTGTCATACAAAGGTCTTTATATGATGAATTCTTAGATGGCAAGTAACTTGTTGACCAACTATTACTAGATTTGCCACCAATTTCATCTCCTTGCATTAAGTTCAGAAAAGATGAAGTAATAACTAATAAGGAATGTTTATCTCTATTTGATGGGTTGAATATGAATATTTTATGCTTTAAGATCTTGTAAAGTCCTTCATTTTTCTCTAATCTTTTTGAAGAGATGCTTAAGTGGGCCTGCAAATTTTATGGTTATTAGCAAATGTCACAAGGATTGTGGATGGAGAAAAATGTACTGTAGGTTATATATAAGAAGCAGTGGATATAGTCAAGGAGGCTAATAGAATGATGCGTATTTGGATGCTTTTGTGCATAACCATTGTTGGTAGTTGGAATAATCAGCTACATGGTCCTTTGCATGTTATTGGGTTCTGTATAAGTTAATCCCTCGTTTACTGTCCATTATTTCATGTCGATGTGCTGGTTGTTTGATTGCACTAAGGGGTTCTGTACCAGTCAGTAAATTTTGGGATTAGTTTTTGAGCAGCTATAATTGTACAATGGTCCAAAATGATAATTTGAATGTGATAATAAGGAATGTTGATCTTTATTGAATGGGCTAAATAAAAATATTATATGCGTAAAGATTGTATGAAGGCCTTCATTTTTCTCTTATCTTTTTGGAGTTGCTTAGGAGGGCCTCCACGTTTTATACAGGTAAATTTTTTAAATGTACAGAAGAAGCCTAGTGGGTCCAATAAAAAAGAGAACATTGATTAAGTGTATTTATTTTATTTTATTTTTTATTTTAGTTGTAACAAGCTGTTAAACTAGCCGTTTAACTATTTAGCTACAAGGAAATAATCAGTTAATTAATTCATGAAATTATTTAACTATTTAGCTACAAGGAAATAACCAGTTAATTAATTCATGAAATTATTTATACTCCTAGGTTGAGGGTACAACCATTGCAGCAAAAGTCTCTATAAGGAACAAATTGGCAAATCGAAAGATGTTAGTGGAAAGACACGACACCATGGAGAAGGTTGCCTTAAGCCTAGATGAAAGGTCATCCATTGCTGAAGCTTATGCACTCTTTGCAAACTGCTTCTGTTGTTGCTACAATTTTACCATTCCCCTTCTTCTAATGACATTGAGAAGCATATGGCCATTCTTGTGGCATTTGAAACACTTGATATGGGTCAAGTCTTTCTTCCCCTGACTACTTTCTTACCACCTTTCCTCATCTTTTGAGGGCTAGATTTTTATTCTCTTCCACTTTGGCTGAAGCAGTTTCTAATCTAGTGTCCTCTTGAATGCAATTATTCCAAAGCTTGTCAAAAGTAGGAAGCTTTACATGAACACAAACAGTCCAAACAAATGGGTCTCAGGATGGAGTGAACCCATTTATAGTGACGGGCACCAACTCATTATCCATGTGGCACTGAGCTTGTTCTTTAGCAAATCGTGGAAATGTTCACACTCTGATATAGAATATTCAAGGCATCATACAGCTCCCTCGTAGTCTTTCTCTTTGTGATGGGAGGGATCAAATGGTCCTTTACTGAATCTAGGTTGATTAACTTTCACTTGGCTGACTTTTTGTTATGTTTGACCGACGGAACTAGGTTGGTAAGGTGCAACTTTCGTCTTTACAAAAAACACCAAAGAGCAACCTTATCTATTAGCATCTGCAATCTGCACTTCCAAGGTATGAAGTTGGAAGCACCCTCTAAATGGTCAATACTTCTGGGACTGAGACTAGTCATTCTTGCAGCTTTTGAACATGCTAAAACCAAACAGATCATTTGGGAATAATTTAGATCAACAGCCTATCACAGGTGTAAATAAACACTCTAGTCATTGAAACACTTAGGGCATCCCGCCCTACCTCTCACAAGTTTGTGTGATGATCATCCCTGATTTTTTTTTGTTTTGCTTTGAGAAATAAACAGAAATGCAGAAGTTGTTTGTTTTCAAAACTCATTCAACATTAGGATGCATAAGAGACGACATCATGACATTGCAAGAGAATTTCATTGCATTACATTAAGGCATGTGTTAACTCAATTACAATATCAAAGAGAGATAATTAACAAACTGAAATCAGACTTAGGAAATCTATATCAGACCTGATTACAGTCCAAATAGTGCACTTTCAGTCATTCAAATGAGCAGCAATACACCCAAAACTCCTCATGGAAAGAGCTTATGCAAGTACTATTCAACTCTAAACTGTTCACTCTCATTAGACCATCCTTTAACATTGCAGGGACCATTTAAATAGGCAGATTACAGACCACCGGAAATTGCATATTGAAACCCCAGACCAAGGGAATGGTACAGACTCCTAGGAGGGGCGATTTGGCCTCAAAATTCAGATTCCCGTCGATCAGCACAAGTGAATTGTCAAAAGGGGGCGCCCAACTGTGAGGAATCCAAAGGAAAAACACCCAGAATGATTGCTTCCTGCACCATGAAGATATGAACAATTTTGTGCTTCCCAGCTACTCAGAAATAGGCATTTCCAGAACTCAGAAATTCTATATCAGCACTCAGAAAATGAATCAAATCTGCTCTAAACTCACACCAAAATATCAGAGCCCACACACCACATGAAAACTCACAAACCCACATCAAATACTGAATATATCTTCATATTTTCAACTCCAAAAATCACCCAACAATCAAGAACCACTGAAAGATATGATGAACTGAACTCCAACCAGCTAGGGTGAGTCTTTCACCACCGACACCAGCTATCTGGTGAAGGGTTTTCGTCCTCCAACCAGCAAAGAAGAAATTTGGAAGCATTCCAACAGCATAACCTTAAGTTGCCAAAAGCCAAGATAACCAAATGAGAGCTCAATTGAGAATATATACAATGAAGGAGAAATTAGGGCAACCAAACTTTAAATTTGAATTCTTTTCCCTCCAAGAGGTTTGACCCATTCTAAAGCTCTTGAGAATGAAATATTTAACTTTACTTTATAACTCCTCTATCATGGCGTCCACTTTGGAGGCAAGCAATAATTTTTTTTAAAATATTAAACCTTCTTACCTTGGCGTCCCCTTATGAAACATAAACTTGCCTTTCCAAAAACAACTTAAGGCACCACATTCCTAGGCATTGATCAAGGGGGTCTCCCATGAACCCATTACCCCTTCACTTAAGCCATAAAGTGACTTTATAAAAGACTTAAGTGATGAAGATTAAATATTTCTCTGAAAACATTAGAACTCATCAAGGCTAAAACTGAAAACCACTGTACTGAACTGATAGAGGAATAGAGGCTAGGACCAGATGCTAAAAATAGCACTCACTAAAAATAGCAATTTGTTAAAAATAGTGAGTCAAATCCCCCAGTTGGTCCAATTGGAGCTCAACTGGAACTTGCTAAAAATAGTAACTCTGCCAGAAAACTCAGAAGACCTGCACAAAAGCTCATCACAGGACACTGAGTCCCCTAATCATATCCACTTGGCTTACGGGAACCAGGAATAGGCTAATGGAAAGTTCGTACTGAACTAGGTGCAAGAAGGGGACATTACAGTCTGGATCATTTCAATCATTGAAACAAGGGCATCACACGTGCCAAATTCTTTAGACAACTCCTTGGCATAGGTAGCAGCCCAATCCATACACAGATCTGCACGATTTCAGATTACCTGTTTGGATAGCATGTTAAATTTTCAGAGCATGGTAAGCAAATTCTGCACTCAGAAAATTAACCCTAACTGTAAAGTAGTTTAAAATGGAAAACTCCAATTTAAACAGCAGATTTGAGTATGCTAATCTACAAACACATACTGCTGGAAATATGAACAATGAATACACAGTATTGAACTCTGAAAGCTGCTACTGTTTTCTCATTAAATCTGAAAGAAACACAATGCACTAGGGAATGAACAAATGAATCACATTCACACTGCTGCCTTTCGTTTATAAGTGAAGATGGCAAAAAAGAAGCAAAAGCAAAGTCTAAGCTAAGACTTCTAAATCTGAAACAGCATGCATGAAAACTTAGACTTCTAAAAGTCTAAATTATTCAAGGTGCCACTGCTGTGCTTTCATTGTGAGAATACTAGCCGCAACTCAAGGTAAAATGTTTAACACTAACAACACTGATATCAGGTTTATTACTGTAGTTCAAACTCCTAGCAAGCTTCCTGTGGGTTATACTTTAAGAATTGCCCCTTGGGAAATTGTATAGAGATCCTAGTGAAACCCTGATATAGAGGCATAACCCTGTTGGTGAATATTTTTCAAAATGGACTTCAAGGTGTAGAGTGGATGGCTATTTATTTATACATGATTACTGCACTGGGCTATTTATTTATTCAAGGTGTAGGATATCAATATTCTATCACATGAAAATATAAATGGGAATGGGTGGAAAAAGTCATCATGGAATTTCTGCAGAAACTCTAATAGAAACATGGCCAAGTTGTCATCGCGAATTCCTTGCAACTAGATGAAACTTTTTATATATGTTCGGTAGCTTAATTTTCTAAACTAGAATCTCACTAGATCTAAGTTTTTTAGTTAGTATCGTTTCATGATTTATGACAACCAAATTTTTAACATTTGAAGGCTTCAAAATAACCTTACCAGATATGAGTTTTGTATTTAGCATTGTCTCATGATTTATGGCAACCAAATTTTACACATTTGAAGGTCTTCAAAACAAATATTAAGATACGGTAGAAAGAACTTCCTACTATGATTTAAAGTTTGGCAAGGATGATTTTTTTTAGTTGACTGAATTTACTGATTAGATTGGGTTGGCTGCTTAGAAGATATGGAATCTAGTTTTGACTTTTCTTTTAGTCTTGTCTTCATTTGTAATGCAGTTGTATAATCTACAATTGTTATATGTTCAAGAGAAATAGCAGTATTGCAATTGATGTTTGTATTGAAGGTTTACCTCACGAGCTCATGAGAATCTAGGATTCAAACAAATCAAGCATTTCTCCATAATGTGAGAATCAAATTCTCATACAGTAAAATTGTAATCTTTAGTGCTAGAACAAATGTCATGTCCCCGTTTTTGGCGAGCATCAGAGATCGTAAGATTAGCCTATCATGAGACCTTCGTAGGTTGATGGAGTGGTTAGAGGGTCGTTTCGGAGCTTGGCTCAGCTTCTGATTGGCAGTTTTGATCAATTGGCTTTCGTTTGGGCTCGATCGGAGACTTTTTGCAGAATTGCTATTTTTAGCAGTTCCTGGCAGTCAGCGTGGGACCCCTGCTATTTTTAGCAGTATGGACTTATGGCGTTCAGAATCACTCCCTTTGTCGTCAGCATCAGACGGCTCGAGCATTGGGTTAATAATGAGCGAGATATTAATATTTAATTGTATTAATTAAATATTAATTTTTTAATGATTATAATGTAAAGTTATAATATTAAATTATAACTTTAGTGATTTGCCTTGAGGGGTGCGCCCATCATCAGAAAGGGGCCAAATGGACATTTAAATTAATATTAAAATATTTGACGGAGACTATTGAAAATAATAAAAGAATTAAAAGTCAATATTTTAATAAAACCCTATCTTTAAGGAAATCGCACTTTTCAGCATAAGAGTGGATTTGCCTTGGGTTTTGGGCAATTTTTATGACATTTGATGAATTGAAAATTTGCCAGTCTTTACCAGAGAACGGAGGCCTTAGGGTTTGTGTTCGAAATTCTTGGAGAACGAGCCATCTCCATTGAATCAGTTCAGAGGGTGTGAGATATCACCCGATTTACTGCCAGTTGTGAGATTTCTTCATCCAGAAGAAATTACAGAGCTTCACAGGATATTCATTTACAGAGTTTTGATTGAGGGTTTTTCTTCAGAAGACATTCAGACATTCAGGAGCATCTTTCAAGAGATCTGGAGGAAATTGGAAGAAGCCGTACAAAGTTATTTGTTTTGCTGCTGTTTAAAGAAGGCCGTACTTTTCTGACAGGGCCGTACCTCTTCAACTCAGCCGTACCTTTTTGAGATTGATTCATAAATCAGTCTAGAGGTGATAGAAATTAAGGCGCCTATCTCCCCTTTCCTGGAAACCTTCAGAGGAAGCCGTTTTATTTATATCCATTATTGCTGTGTTCTGGCCGTACTATGGCTGTACCAGGCCGTACTACCATCATTAAGGCGTATTCATGTTCTTGAAGAGAAACGCCTTTCCATTGGATCTCCAGCTTGCATCATTAAAGGCGCCAAGGTTCCAGGAGACATCTGTGAGCACCAGACGGAGGGAGGAAGACATTTATTTGCTCAGCCGTACCATTCATTGATTGCTGTATCAAATCTGTACTGCTGTTGCAGCAAAAACCAGGTTTCAATATTCTATTGCTTTTTGCTTTGTATGTATCTGGAACATCATTGTAATCATTGAAGAAGTGGAATATATCGTCTGGATTCAGTATTTGAGTTAGTCATTATTATTTTCCAGAGTTATACATTGTATTTGAATTTATTCTCAATTCTTTGCAAAATCGCCATATTTCATTTATTGCTTAAAAAACCTCAAAAACAAGCAAAAACCAAAAACTCTTCAAAAATCCGAAAAGAACAGTCAGATCGGAGAACAGGGGGAAACTGGGGTTTCTACAGTGGTATCAGAGCTAAATCCTGCCATCCTGAGGGTTTAGCCATCTTCTGCAGTCGGAACAGTTTGGGTCTTATCAGGTATTATTCATTCAGGCGAGCTTTGGTTGACAGGCAACAGGGTTCGATCTGGCAGCCGGGAAACATGGCTGACAGAACTGACAGGAATTACAGGACTGATAGAACAGATAATGTTAGAACGGAGTTTCTTCATAGTAACAGAGGTCAGGGCCGTGCAGAGGTCTTGCATGCACTCAGAGATCTTCGTGCAGGTCAACGGCAGTCAAATGGTGTATTACAGCAGTTGGCAGTTGCCTTCAGAGACTGGATACTCCGAGGAGACCGTCACCACATCGTGACGATAACAGGAGTGTTGCAGGTTCACGGAGAGCTCCTAGGACAGTGTTACGGACAGCAGATAGGCCTACTAGGCCTACTTTCAGGAGACAGGAGCCCGATGAGGCTATAACAGGTGAACAGCATGAGGGTTTGTTCGTTGATACATTTAGGACAGCGAACAACGAGTGGCAGTTAGTATCACCTGAGATCAGCGGAAGGATCACGATTGACAGAACACCACAAAACACGGAAGGAGAAGTGATTAGCATGTTCCAGGAGTATAGCATTCTACCTCAGAAGATTAAAACAAAACTTCCTTTCATGAGTTACATGGACTTGCACCCGAGTCTTTGCCATAAGACAGAGTTTGCAAGACAAAAATATCTGACTATAGCTCGTGAGTTGTTTACGTCTGGAACGGATAGAGAATCTACGCATAAGGGTGATACAATCCTTCATGAGAATGATTTGGTGTTTTCAAATCCCTATGAAGTAGGCAGAAATTTATTACAGGAATTTGATAAGCGTGCTGATTTGAGTCAAGACAGCACTAGCACAGCTTGGGGTAATAATTTACTTACATCGTCTTTGCAGGAGGTGACTCAAGAAGCTTCGACTATTGAAGTCACTTCTGATTTTTATGACAGCGTTGTTAAAACTTCGCGTGAGCATGAGATAGCAGCTGTTTCGCAGATGCAAAGTAACCCTATTGAGTTGTCACGTGAAGAGACTCAAGAGTTGGGTACTACAGATGCAATTGGTGTAGATAATTTATATCATGGTGAGTCTGATTTTCCGGATCAGACCTTTGAAAACCAGCTAGAGGATTCATATGTTGATATGGGATCCCAGGATCGTGCTTTGGATGGGCATACAGTCACGGTTGGAGTAGAAGCATGTGAAGATATTGTCATACCAGCAACTTCTACCGTATCAGTTGAGCCATCCTTTGAGGTACAGAGCAGCGGTACCTTAGATGTTGAGGTGTGCATGGGTGAAAGCACACATGATGCTGCTTATCATGAGGTGAGTGATGACGGATCAGCGTCATACCATAGTGCTTATTGTGAACTGGAAAATTTGTATGGGGGTCGTAAGCTACAGAATCCTCATCATTTGGTTGGGCAACTACAAGTGAATGACACTATGATTGCCACCGCCCTTGAGCATTTTGACGTTGCTCGTCAGATGTTGACTACCTATGGTTGGAGTCCTCCTTTGACAGATGAGCACAGTGATAGTGGTTTTTCCCTTGCAGTGATACATGCACTCCGAGAAGCAATTGGAACGATGAAACAAAACTACTTAAAACTACTGGCGGACAGGGATTTCCTTCTCGAGTGGGATTGCATTTGTTATGATGCATTGAAGGGAAAAGATGAGCGGATCGATGAGCTCACTCACGAGCTCGAGGTGACTATGGACTCATTGCAGAGCATCCAGTTGGCTCTTCGAGAGTCACAGTTACAGATTGAGAAGCTTACCGTGGCGTTGAGTTTAGCACAATCTTCACCACCTTTGGATATAGTTCAGTCTTCCATGGCAGCGGTTGGTGAGGAGTATACACCCATGGTACATAGTAGTGAGGGAGATGTTGAGGATGAGGTTACATCCAGCACGGTCACAGGAGCAGTTGGTACAGATAGGATGAGTACACTAGATGAGAGTTGCAGTGAGCCACGCGTTGCACCAGGTTCTCTTGAGATTAGTTCCGTGATAGGTGATGCGAGGCAGATCATTGATAGTTCCTGTGACATGGTTGTGGATTCACTAGAGAGTTGTGTGACAACCCTCGATACTTGTCCATCTTCACAGCAGATATTCAGAGTCTCATCCAGTTGGGAGATTGGTACTTGTGATGATTTGTTTCCCTCTCCTGGAAGCAAATCAATCTTTTCATCCGATGCAGTTGACTATGATCGGCAGCTGGTTGAGCCAAGTCAGGAGTACAATTCAGTTTATTATTCCAGCGATTCAGAGATGGATGATTCAGATCAGTATGGAGTGATTGTGCAGTTTGTGAATAATCCATTGTTTGAATTTGATGGTGGTTCGATCTATGATAACCCACTCTTCGAGTTGGACGCTGATCGTACTCTTGATACTAGTTCCAGGTTGGGTGATGATCGTAGTGTTTGGGATTGTTCCAGTGCATCGCAATTCCAAACCAGACTCACAGAGGAGTTCAATGAGGTGTACACGGTGAGGAGTGCTTACGGTTTTTCCTTTGATCCACCTGTACATGATTCGTATTCGATGCACCATACTTGTGCACAGGGTGATTCTCTCGGTACAGTTGAGGAGAGTAATTCATTATTGTGTGCAGAGTTACCATCTTCACAAGATGGGATTAACGGATGCAGGTGCTTGACTCAGCAGTTTGCGGGGTATTACTTGCAGGGACAGCAGTCCGTTTTACATCATGCCGATATGTATTTGACAGGGCTTGATACTTCTATGTCGCAGATTCATACAGGTACATGGTTACAGGGCGACTATGGTATTAGTCGGCATGATGGTTTGGACAGTTATCACATCCATGAGTATTTAGCAGAAGACAGGGAGAAGTTCAGGATAGTAGATGCTCCTAGAGGTTTTTATCTCTGCATGACGGATGGATGTGGATTCATATTGTATTGGGATCCCGGTGGCGACATTTTTGGCACTGAGTATTGGATGGGTCCCATTGGGTTACTTCACTATTCTCAGCATGGTGAAGTTGGAGGCAGTAGAGCGCAGTGGCAGCCTGAGGAGGATCGTCACGACAGATTTTCACTCTGGGTTTGGGATCCAGGCATTGCTTGCGCAGTTGAGTTTTGATGATGCTACAGGAGACAGTTCGTGATGTGTGGGACATTTCACAGTTTTTTTCTTTTGGGCCTTCCAAGGATCGGAGTTTCTTTGCGGTAGAGATTGCTTGGGGACAAGCAATTTTAGGGAGGGCGGACTGTCATGTCCCCGTTTTTGGCGAGCATCAGAGATCGTAAGATTAGCCTATCATGAGACCTTCGTAGGTTGATGGAGTGGTTAGAGGGTCGTTTCGGAGCTTGGCTCAGCTTCTGATTGGCAGTTTTGATCAATTGGCTTTCGTTTGGGCTCGATCGGAGACTTTTTGCAGAATTGCTATTTTTAGCAGTTCCTGGCAGTCAGCGTGGGACCCCTGCTATTTTTAGCAGTATGGACTTATGGCGTTCAGAATCACTCCCTTTGTCGTCAGCATCAGACGGCTCGAGCATTGGGTTAATAATGAGCGAGATATTAATATTTAATTGTATTAATTAAATATTAATTTTTTAATGATTATAATGTAAAGTTATAATATTAAATTATAACTTTAGTGATTTGCCTTGAGGGGTGCGCCCATCATCAGAAAGGGGCCAAATGGACATTTAAATTAATATTAAAATATTTGACGGAGACTATTGAAAATAATAAAAGAATTAAAAGTCAATATTTTAATAAAACCCTATCTTTAAGGAAATCGCACTTTTCAGCATAAGAGTGGATTTGCCTTGGGTTTTGGGCAATTTTTATGACATTTGATGAATTGAAAATTTGCCAGTCTTTACCAGAGAACGGAGGCCTTAGGGTTTGTGTTCGAAATTCTTGGAGAACGAGCCATCTCCATTGAATCAGTTCAGAGGGTGTGAGATATCACCCGATTTACTGCCAGTTGTGAGATTTCTTCATCCAGAAGAAATTACAGAGCTTCACAGGATATTCATTTACAGAGTTTTGATTGAGGGTTTTTCTTCAGAAGACATTCAGACATTCAGGAGCATCTTTCAAGAGATCTGGAGGAAATTGGAAGAAGCCGTACAAAGTTATTTGTTTTGCTGCTGTTTAAAGAAGGCCGTACTTTTCTGACAGGGCCGTACCTCTTCAACTCAGCCGTACCTTTTTGAGATTGATTCATAAATCAGTCTAGAGGTGATAGAAATTAAGGCGCCTATCTCCCCTTTCCTGGAAACCTTCAGAGGAAGCCGTTTTATTTATATCCATTATTGCTGTGTTCTGGCCGTACTATGGCTGTACCAGGCCGTACTACCATCATTAAGGCGTATTCATGTTCTTGAAGAGAAACGCCTTTCCATTGGATCTCCAGCTTGCATCATTAAAGGCGCCAAGGTTCCAGGAGACATCTGTGAGCACCAGACGGAGGGAGGAAGACATTTATTTGCTCAGCCGTACCATTCATTGATTGCTGTATCAAATCTGTACTGCTGTTGCAGCAAAAACCAGGTTTCAATATTCTATTGCTTTTTGCTTTGTATGTATCTGGAACATCATTGTAATCATTGAAGAAGTGGAATATATCGTCTGGATTCAGTATTTGAGTTAGTCATTATTATTTTCCAGAGTTATACATTGTATTTGAATTTATTCTCAATTCTTTGCAAAATCGCCATATTTCATTTATTGCTTAAAAAACCTCAAAAACAAGCAAAAACCAAAAAACTCTTCAAAAATCCGAAAAGAACAGTCAGATCGGAGAACAGGGGGAAACTGGGGTTTCTACAACAAAGCAATTTGAATCTTATCCGTATTTGATACAGGTACATTTTTGTTGGTCACTTGGAAGCAATCCAGAGTTGTCTCATTTTTAACTGAAGGGGATATGGGGTAACAGTTAATATAGGGCATATGATGATCTGCCTCCCATGGGTTCTTGAGGGTTCAATATTGAAGAAGAACCAAGCAAATCACTTATTTTGTTATTATCAAATTGGCATAGAGTTGCAAAGAATTCAGAACAGATAAAGTGGAATTTAAGTTGTATTATTTAAGAGAATAATCTTATATTGCAAATCTAAGTACCTTACAAATGAATTTAAGAATTGCTACTTGCTAGACATTGATTGTATGTCCAGTTTTATATTAACCAAAATATTAATGGAATATAACTTTTTCCATCCTTTGCAAAAATTGTCATGCATCTCTATCTTTATAAAGCTTGAAAATCTGTTGCAATGTCATTCTCAGTTACATACAAGATTTTTAGTATTGGATTCATGTGTATGTTAACTTGCCAAATTGTAAGTGGATGATCCATATTTCTTTGTCTTAAAACTATTTAGCTGTTGAAAAGTTGCAGCGCGTTCTGTGAACTTGTCTTAATGCAATTAAAATTTTTTATTTCGCAGGGGACAATGATAAAGTTTGCCAAGAATTTATCTTCCTGGGCATCGGCTGTGGGCAAGAAAGAAGTCATCATCATTTCAAGTTTGGATTCTGGAAAGATGCAAGGATATGGCATGAACAGGTATGCAGCTACATTCTTGTTTCTAATATAAAAGGGTTTAATCTTAAAGTTGTAATTCTATTTAAATGCAGTTATCAGCTCCATTTTTGAACATCTGTTCTGTTCGTTTAAAAGTTTGGTTCAAGATGGCTATTTAAAAGCTGCAGAAGCATTTTCCACACTTTACAAAATGTTCTTTTTCCATATTCTGGATTTTAAATGTGCATTTTGGTAATGACATCTATGTTAAAAGCTCATTTTGATTTTTAAATTTCTTGGATTTTACTGTTCCTTTATTTTATTATTTCTCCACCTT
>VDFB02185205.1:52321-71908 GCA_007258455.2 Sequoia sempervirens | reverse complement strand
CCCTCATGCAAGACATGCACACCCAAATTTTGACCTTTTTGACTGTTTTAACAAGACTTTTACTCATTTCTACAAAATGTCTAAGTGTAACAAAAATTTTAATTTTGGGGTACAACATTGGCTCTGTTTGGGGACCATGGCGGATACTTACGGCATAGGAGAACCATAGAATATCGGGAATTTGAGCTTAGACCAGTGCCTTGTCCATTGGGTATCGGAGTTAGCATCATTTCCTAACCACCTATTTTGCAAGACCTCCCTTAGTCACCTAAAAACCGGATTGTTACGGAAAGGGGAAAAACAACATAATGAAAACATCACGGAAAGGGGAAATACATCACGAAAAGCAAGGAAAAGTATTTACAAAGATTGTTCTTGAGAGAACTTACTCCACCCCCGAAGGGATGAAGTGCTTTAGGTACTGCCCGCTGTGTGGCAGAGGGAGGAGACTTCCATCCAAGCGTGAGAGAATATAGGTGTTCTCCCCTATGGGCTCGTGAATTTTGAAAGGTCCCAGCCACAAGGAATCAAATTTTCCGTGCATTCCCTTGGGCTCATGTCTCTTATCCCATACGAGGACTTGATCTCCAACCTCGAAATCTGGTTGGCGAGCTTTCTTGTCAAAAATTTTCTTCACTTGCTCCTGGTGCTGAGTGATTCTATCTACTACCTCCACCCTTTCTTCTTGAAGCTTTGTCAGGTCCAAGATGCGCTTCTGAATCGGATCTGTGAATTCTCCATCTTCTACTGCGGTTGCCAGCTGCAAAGCGAACAACTCCAACGTGATAGGTATCATTGCTTCCTAAATATTCCGAGCCAAATTTTTTCCTTTTTTCAAATTACAAATTACAAACCAATGCACCCGTTAAGGTTAGCAGCTAAACCAAAACGATGCTGAAGCAACTCTAACCAGAATGTACACCATGATCCCGATGTGGGCAAGGTGTGAGCATTGGTCAGAGGATCTTAATCAAAATGCTTATGCAAGAACTCTAACCAAGAATGCGCCGGCGAACGACGAGCATGTGGTCAGAGGATCCCTAAAATCTAATATACTGAAAGCACACTCAACACCAAGTATGTGCTACTCAATCCATTACGGAAATGAGGCGACCATATGGCAGAGATAACAGGAATTACAATGCTTGAAAGAGAAATATGCTAAATTGCTGAAAGTAACTCGACACCCAGAATGTGCTTTCTAACCCAGAGTGGGAAAGGAGCTACCATAGGGCGGAGATGTAAGATATTACAAAACAACCTCAGAATGTAAAGTGAGCATTACAAATCGGAATTGAACAAGATTGAGAATTACTGCCAGTACTACTGCCAGTTTACAAAATGAAGCTCATTCGCCTGCCAAGAGGATAGGAATTTGAAAGATTAGCATTACATCATATAAGAACTCTCCTTGGCTTGATTGAAGACGCCAAATCAATAACTCTCTCAAAGACCAAAATAATAATTCTGTTTTTCACAAATCTGCACCTTTAAATTAAAAACCAGCAACCTATGAATTTACTCATATGCTCATATCTCTCTCATAACTCACCCAAATGATCTCAAATCTGATGCAATAGACCCTCAAAATGATGGCGCCTAACTTGGTAATAAGAAATGGCATCTAAAAGTGGTTATTAATTAGTGACATGAATCCCAAGGCACTCCAAAAAGTACGGCCTTCAAGGAATGACGAATTTGCATTATAAAATCATAAACTTCGTATTAAAATCTGCAAATATTCATGAAGGGGCGCCTCTAACAGGGAAACACAATGAGACAATACCCAGAATGACTCTTTTTGTATTTTTGGACTTATGATTAAAAACAACAATCTGCTACAATGAATGTGCAACTCCAGAAACCACTAATATGCATAAAACTGATTTACCAATCCTCACAAAGACTAAATGCAGAAATCTCACAATAAAACATTCAAACTACACTATCTCACCACTAGTCGCTATCTTTCAAGCGAGAAGCAATGCCCAAGCTAGGAGGCCTTCATTCCTCGAAGCAATCCCAAAGCCAATCCGGCAGCATAACATTCCTGTAGATAAAAAGATCCTGAAATGAGAACCAAAGGCTTCCTTTTATAATTTGCCGTTGACCTTCTCGAAACCCTAATCTTCTTTTCACAGTCAAACCCTAATTCTTCAAAAGATGGCGTCCCTTTCTTCAAAGTTGTAATTTTGACTTTTAATTATAATTTTATTCCTTCCTTGAAGTTGGCGTCCAACTTATGCTTGGAATAAATCTTTAAATAAAGATATAATTAATTCTTTAAATGAGGCGCCCACCATAAAGAACATCTTTTAAAACAACTTAAAGTGAAGTTGCTAGGCCAAGGGGGTCAATGTTAAAATATAACATTAAACATGACTTAATTAAAAATAATCCAACTTATCTCTCCAGTTATGCCCCAAAGCCCAAAATTGAGTAAGCCAGCTGAGTCGACTGAAGAGGAAGGTCAACTGTGCCGAGACCAATATGACCACTGCCAGAAATAGAATTTACTAAAAATTGTAAATTCCAGAAATTGCTCAGAATGCCAAGAGAAACATATCACTGCGAAGCTCTCTGAAAACCCAGAAAGAATCTGCCATTGAATCAACCAATCTCAAGCAAGAACATCCTTTGAAACAAGAAACCCTAATTTTACCTTCCGAAAGAAATTATGGTCTCCTGGACAGGGCCAACTGGCCACCTAAAGGTGCAAGCATAAAAAGGGGACATTACACTTCCATACCATAGAGGAGGACAAAGGGTGAGGTACCAATGGCTCTCTTCGGAGTAATTCTATCAGCCCAGAGTGCATCATAGAGTTTCTTGTGCCAAGTTCGTTGACTAGAATCAACCAACTTCCGAATGATTGTGACAATGTTCTTGTTTGATGACTTAGCTTGTCCATTACCCTGGGGGTAATAATCTGATGAATGAGATAGTGTAATGTTGTTGTCAAAACAAAACTCCATTAGCTCCTCAAATGAGAAACACGTTGCATTATCTGTCACAATTTTGCGAGGCACCCCAAAGCGCGTGACAATGTTTTCCTTTAAGAACTCACACATGACCTCGGACGTAGCTCGCTTGGT
Organism: Sequoia sempervirens; assembly: GCA_007258455.2. NCBI lineage: Eukaryota > Viridiplantae > Streptophyta > Pinopsida > Cupressales > Cupressaceae > Sequoia > Sequoia sempervirens. The sequence continues at coordinate 68,813 of VDFB02185205.1, read as the reverse complement.
AGGAATGGCTTCAACCCATTTAGTGAAATAATCAGTGGCTGTAAGGACATAAATATGCCCTTTACTGGAACGTGGGTTGATAGGACCAATAAAATCTAAACCCCATTGCTGGAATGGAGCGTCTATAACAATTGGCCTGAGAGGAGCGGCTGCTAACTTCGCCTTGCCAACAAACTGCTGACACAACTGACATTTGTGTACCCACTCATATGCATCGCGGAACATAGTCGGCCAAAAGAACTGTGCTCGCAAGATTTTGAAAGCTGTCACCTTCGAAGAAAAGTGACCACCGCATGCTTGAGTGTGGAAAGCTTCCAGCAAGCGTCATTGTTGATCTTTGGTAACACACAACAAAAATGTTCCGTGAAGACCCCGCTTGTACAAAACGTTGTTGAAGATTACATAATTCTGCGCTTTCAACTTTAGTGTTCTCTTCTGTTGCTTGTTCAGGTGATTCGGACAATCACCGTAAGTCAGGTAATACCATATCTCAGTAAACCATTCTCCCAAAGATTCAATCAATAAGACCATTGGAAGATCCTCCTTAACTTTAGGTTCAATTTGAGGTATACCTTTGGCTTGAAGTTTCTTATCCCCATCTTCTGCTATCAACTGACAAAGACCTCTCCCGCGGACGAGTTTGGTCGGCTTGATCTCCAAGTCATACTCTTGTACTTTTGCGACCCAGTTACCTCTCTTGGAGCCCATCTCTTGTTGAGTTAGGACGCTTTTCACTACTGGATCTGTGACATATACAATGGTGTGAGAATTCAAGATATAGAATCTGAAATTCTTTACAGCTCGAACCACCGTATAGGCATTCTTTTCAATTTGAGAGTATCTTGATTCGTTGTCCTTGAAACTACAGCTCATAAAAGCTATTGGAGACTCAGTTTCTTCATTTAACTTCTGTGTCAGAATGGCAGACAAAGTATGCTCTGATGCGTAACAATAAAGGATAAACTCCTTTTCAAAATCAGGACGGACTAGCACTGGAGCTCGACTAATGGCTTCTTTTATTGCTGCAAACGCCTTCTTGCCTTCTTCCGTCCATTTGAAAACTGTCTTCTTTTTCATCATAGCAAATATATCTTTAGTCAACTTAGAAAAATCTGGTACAAATCTTCGTATAAAATTTACCTTACCAAAGAAAGAATGTACCCCTTTTCTGCTTGTTGGAAGGGACAAACTTCAGATAGCTTCAACCCAGCTCAGGTCGATTCGAGTTCCCTCCTTGGAGACGATGTGGCCAAGCAACTTGCCTTCCGTCATCGCGAAGATAGACTTTTTAGGATTCAGCAATATTTTGTGGTATCTGCATCTCTTGAAGACCTTGCCTAGATGTGAAAAATGATCTTCTCGTGTCTTCGAGAAAACAATGAGGTCGTCTAGATAGACAACAATTACTTTATTCTTCAAGTCTCCAAATGCCAAATCCATGGCTCTTTGAAATGTAGCACTAGCGTTGGTGAGGCCGAAGGGCATTCTTTCATAGGAAAATGTACCCCAAGGGGTTGTGAATGCCGGCTTGAACTGATCTTCAGCTACTGTAGTTTGATTATAACCAGAAAAACCATCTAATAAGGACAACATCTCTGAACCGGTAACCGTCTGCAATGTGTGCTCCATGATCGGCAAAGGATAATTATCCTTGAGCGATGATTGATTCAAGTTCCTGAAATCAACACAAATTCTGATTTCTCCGCTCTTCTTGCGCACAAGAACTATATTCGACACCCAGGTGGAATGATGGATCGGAAAGATGATCTTTGCATTCACCATCTTCTGGATCTCCGCGTAGATGGTGTCTTGAATCCACGGATTGTAGTGTCTTTGCTTTTGCCTGAAGGGTTTCGCTTCAGGTTGAAGAGGAATTGTGTGAGACAATTCTCTTGGTGTAAAAACTTTCAAATCTTCATATGACCAGGCGAAGACATCTCGGTATTGTTGGAACAAATAGATGAACCTCTCTCCCTCCTCTATAGTGCAGCATGTACCCAAATTAACAAGCCTAGGCTTGTCTACTGTACCAATATTGATTTGTTGATATTCGGCAGAGGTTCTGTCGCTTGAGTTTCTTTGATCTTGAATGTATCTGTCATGCCTGTCAAAAATATTCTCCAAGGAAATCAAGCCCTTGGGAATTTTGTTTCCTTTCAACTGGATAATGCTAGTATCTAGTTCTTCTGAAATTTCTTTGTCTTCAGCAATCTTTGGCGCATCTGAAGCTTTTGTTACTGCTTCTGTTACACCCCGAATTGTATAGCTACTACTGCATAGGAAGTACATTGTAAATGTTTGAATCTTTCTGTTGAATAAAATAAATTGTTCTTGTGATCAATTGAATGTGTCCTAATGATTGTCTCATTATCTGATACTCCTATTGATGTAAAGCTTGAATGAAAGTAGCATATTAAGTTATAGAATAATGTTGTTTTAACTTTCTACGATGCTTTATGTATATTGCCTTGGTTTTGAGCAAATGACTTCCGTTGTCATGTCATGATGTGCAGGAAACAGGTTCGTACCTCCAGGTAGAGGAGAGATATCACTCGGGCAGGAACTTGGTTGGGTAAACAATAATGGATACCAATTGGACATACACACACAACTATAGAACTGAGTAATCTAAGTCATTGTTGTAGTTAAGGGTAAGTCATCCGTAGGCTTGTTTAGTATCATTAGGAGTCGTATCTACTTCTGAATGTGTAGATAAGTGATGCTTGCCAGTATAATCTTATGAGTAATATTTCTTGTTAGAGGTGGATATGTGTATTTGTATATATACATATGAATACGATATGTACAAGTACCCATAAGTACATTCATGTCGATACAACGTATTTGAGCAGATGGATATGCCATATGTGTGCGTCGATATAAGTGTATTTATGAATACTTATACGTAAAGTAGATATATAAATATATATACAAGTATATGTACCCGCAACTAACGTGATGAATGAATATATGTATGATGACGGTATATTGCCTCAAAATTTATACATACACATATATATACATATACATGGTTACATATAGTATTGACTGACTCACAGTATATGGACGTATAATGTAGATGTATATACATGTATAGGTATAAAGATAAATATATTTATATATTTAATATTATATTAAAATATAAATATAATATAGTTTTTACAAATGTATACGATATTATTTAAATTACTAATTTAAATAATTATACATAACGTAAATTAAAAACTATATTATATAAATATTTTAATAAAATAAAATATATATAAATGTATTTAAATAAAAGATTTGGAAATCAAAATGAAATGTAAATTAACATTTTATTAAATATTCCATAGAGAAATGAGACTAAATCGAAAAAGAGAATAAAAACGTTAATCTTAAAATAACGATTTTCTCTAATATGGAAATACTTCATTGAATCGAATTATTGGGCTTCAATTTTATACTTTAAACCATTGCCAAATGCGTCATAGTATTATATTGAACTTTATTAAATATTAATGAGTTAAAATTCGAAATAAAAGCTAAGCCGTGAAAATGGCGGAAGAAAGGAAAAATGCGCAGGAAAATCGCGTGATTAGGGCCAAACGTCTGAAAACGGCCGACTGAATTCGTGCTTGGCAAAAGAAATGGAGATGTGGACTTCAAAGAAACTGGGAAAAAGTCTTAATTTAAACTTGTCATTTAACCTAGTTGCTAAATCGCGCATGAACCAAGAGATGTCACGTTTTTAAGAATTGAGCAAATGCGAATTTGAATAAACGTCATTGCTGTCAGATAATGGAGGTCGAAACCCTTGCCATTAAGCAACACGTTTTTCTTTTGAATCATTCCAAGCTTTGTTGGCAGCACTGGCGCCATAAGAAGAGGAAAACAGTTAAATTCACAACTCTATATAAACCTGCGAATGTCATTCATAACAGACACAAATTTACAATCAAGATATTCATATTGATTATTCAAGAGTGTAGAGCATTTTACAGTTGAGAGGGAATTCGCCATTAGTGAGAAAGTTTTTAGTCTTATCCTGTTAAGAAAACTATTTGGTTGAGTTGAGAGAAGCAATCTCAGAGTTGAGAACAACAGTTTAGAATTGTCAGATTGCTGTGTTGAGAACTTATTACAGAGTTAGCTGAAAGTCATTCAGTGAAGACAAGAGAAGGAGTTACTCTTTCTCCGAAAATTCTAAAGAAAGTTCTTGGGCAGTTAGCTTGAGGAGAAGGGCTCTCATTTTTCAAAACATCTGGAAAGCTTTACCAGGCATGCTAACTCTTGCTTTTACATGCTTTCTAATATTCTAGTATTTTGAAATAATTCTGAATCATATTCTTGACTGAAAAGAAATGTGTCTGAAAACTGGTTTACTTAGGAATGAATAAGAAAGAAGTAAAGTTTGTCAGCATATGTTAAGTTATGAAATAGAATGTTTTATGCATGTAATCTTTTATTTGTTTCTGCTTTCATTAGTGTACGGTTTACACTAGGCAATGAAAAGAAAACTGCATAGTATGTATTGACTCCATATATGGAGTATATGCTTGTATATAGTTACTAGATACTAGGAATGAATCGAGAGCATTTAATGAGTTACAAGCTTCAACTAGTAACTAGATAACTTAGTTAAGTTATTGTCTCCCTAGGATGAGAGTATCCTGAAAAAGGGCATTGGTTGTAGAATCTTATTTAAATGTTCTCCGTTCTAGTAGTTAGACTGTTGTAGGATGTCTAGGGTACGGACTACCCCGATAGACCAACCTACGCATAGAATAAGATAGCCTCAAGTCAAGTTGATCCTGGCTAGTGAATGTGACATATGACCTATGTTCTTCATAGAACGTAAACACTTTGGCCAAAGTAGTGTAAGGAACCATTTAGATGTAGTACTACACTGTCAGTTCACCATGATCCCGAAATACATCCTAGTTTGAGAATTGCCGGTTGCACGAAAGCTAGCTTTGTAGGATCACAGCACTATGTCCAGTTGGTAGTCATTAAAGGTTACCCAACCAATCTCTTCTTTGAAGGGAGGGCCGTTCATTGCAAAATGATCGTGTGGGGGACCGCATTATAAGTCCGTGGTTGGCGGAAAAGCGCCCGAGTGATGTTTCTCCTCCTCAACATCCGACTGATGATCCAAGACTTGACAGGACGAATTCCTGGACCTTCTTACTTTTATTGGTGCCAAAAGCCTACGGGCTATGTATGTATATTATACTTCTTACTTTGTAATTTCATTTGAAATGAAATAGTTAAAAGTTGCAAAAGATGTATCTTGTTTATGTTTTTGAAAGGGAAAATTTTTATCATTGTGGTGTTGTACTTACTTATTGTGACTGAATTTTAAAGTTTTAAATTTATCGTACAAGTGTGTTTGTTACAGCTTCTCTATGAGTAAATGAATTGCCCTCAAAGAACAATTCTTTAAAATTATCTCCCATAACCAAAAACTCCTTGATGTGATCATCGTCATTGAAGACTTGCCAATTATCGCAGTTGTCAGGTACAGTTGGCCTGTATATTAACTCAATGGCAAATGCATTCTGACGGAAGTCAGAATGTGGCATGAAAAGTGAAGTTGATACCGCAAGGGCATTTGCTCTGCTATTTTCTAGATGTTGAATGTACTTGATGTCAAAAGCTTCGAACCAATCTATTGCATTCCACACCCTATTTCTATAGTGATGAAGACGAGCTGCTTTCACTCTGAATTGATCTCTGACTTGCTTCACAACAAGCTCCACATCACCTTCGACCTTGAGATGTTTGATACCCATGTCCTTTGCATTTTTGAGACCTAGTAAAAGCGCCCAATATTCCGCCGTGTTGTTCGTACATTCAAATTGCAAGCGGTATGCAAAAGGATACAACTTTCCTTCAGGAGAACTTATCACAATTCCTGCTCCCGAACCAGCAGTGGAACAACTACCATCGAACTGTAAAGTCCAGAACTTAGGATCTTTTGCTGATTTGTCTACGGTACACGCTATCTCTTGACTTTCTTTAGGAATCTCTGACAGCATAGTGTAAGTACCAAGACCCGTCTCTTGATATAGAACTTGAGCTTGAGGGTCTTGAGACTTCACGACCGCAAATCGAGATTTGGGTTCTGGTTCCAGCTTGAAAGTTCCATTCTTCAATGGAATATTTGCAGAAGACCAATCCATTTGAATCTCTCCACCGAGTTCCTTGCAAAAGCTTCTGGTTAATAGCATCCCGTAGCTAGCTGGAATGTCAGCTACTAGGATGGTCATCATGATTTTCTTTTCAGGATAGGCCGCCAACCTTACTTGAGCATCTTTTAACTGTCCAACTAACGACACTGACTTGGACTCCAGTGAGTAACATTTGTCCTTTGTCTTGGTGCACGGAAGTCCTAGAGCGTTCATCACTTGTAGAGGCATGACGTCTGAAGCCCCAGAATCGATGATACAATTGCTCAATTTGAAACCCCCTATATATAGAGAAATATAGAAGGGCTTAGGCTTGTCTTCCGCCAGAACGGATGATTCGAGCAATGTGGGCTGTTAGACAGGTCCTTCACAAATTTGAGAAGTCGGTCCACTTGCTCTGGATGATCTTGGAGATACTCTAACTGAGAAATCTGCACTTTGTTCATCAAAGAATCTACAATATCAAAATTTGCTGTAGATGAGTCTGCAGCAACTGCTTTCACGTTCTCTTGAGAAGGCTTAACATTTGAAGTAGAAGCTACTTCTTTTCCTTTTTCTTTGTCTTTTGATACCTTCAGTCTCTCTTCTTCCTCTTCTTTGTGTGCTCTCAGATGTTGAGCTCTGGTGAACACAAGAGTCGTATGATTCTCAAGATTTATTGCAAGAGAGTACTGACGAATATCTTCATCTTGTTCTTCAAAATCGGGTTCACTTGCAAAGTAGCCCGTTGCGGAGTCACCATCGAAGTTGTCCGATTGAGGTAAGACAACATTAAAACTTGGAGTTGGAACGAAACTTGGTGCAGATGCAGCTTCAGCATATCCCATTATCTCGTTCATTCTGACATTTTCGGGGCAAGAGGCGCCAGTATGTTCAGTGGAATCATGAAAAGAGCAAAACACAGCATTTTGTGTATTGTCAGTCGCTTGCCTTGGTGGAGGTGGTCCTCTCGGCCTGTAATTGTTGTAAGGCTGAAAGTTATTTCTCCTCAGCTGGTACAGCTGTTGAGGTTGATAAGGCTACTGTGGTGCTTGATATGATTGTGGTGCAGGTAAGGCAGGTGGTGGTCCAACTTGAGCAAGAGGCGTAGGCTGGAGTGGCAATTGCCTCTTGGGAATAGTCACTTCATTGGCAACCCTTTGAAGTAATGGATCAGCAGAACTTTGAACCAAAGGCCTAATAGCATCTCCTTTGATCTTTCCTGAAGTGATCATGTTGTCTTCAATTTCTATGGCACCTTGTTGTGCATCTTCCAGTTCTGTCTCGTTGGCCGATCTCAAGATAAAGGCTATCTCTAATGGAAGTGCTTTGACAAAACTGCTCAACAGGATCTCAGGTGATGGATTGAGTGTGTATGAGAGACGAGTGACCAGGCGGTTAAACCTTGCCACGAACTTCCTCATTGGTTCGTTGTCCTCCTTCTTGGAATTTGAGAGCTGAGCGAATAACTGATGGCTATCTTCAGCTGGCTTGAACCTTGCAAGAAACTTCTCGGTCATAGTATTCCAGTTGTTTATGCAACCAGGCTCCAGGTGATTAAACCATTTGGCAGCAGCTCCTGCGAGTGTCTCAACAAAGAGACGTACAACAATATCTTCATGAGCTACATGCAAAACAGCGCAAGCCGTTGAAAAGGCTGAAAGATGATTGTCGGGATGTTGACTTCCATCGCCTTGGAAACATGGAAAGTGCTTTCTCGACCCCTTAGGTAATTCATGATTTGCCGCCAGGGCCAAAGGTTCGATATGATCACCCCAAGGCAGTGGGGGACCTCTTCTTCGATTGCGATTGCGGTTGTTGGGATCATTGTTGTTGTTGTCACCCATTGCTTCGGGTTCTTCTCCCTCGAACTCAGGAACTGTGTTGAACTCAGGAACTGCGTCGAACTCAGGAACTGTGTTGGATGATTCTCCAACTTGTGTAGGAAGTGTCTGCGGAAGGAAAGGATCAACTTCTTGGAAAAGCGGATTTGTTCTTGTTCTCCTCCTTGTATAGACTATGTACGCCAGGATTGTCTAGTCCCACACGGGTGGTGGCAAGACAGGTCTTCCGGCTGCAATATTGGCTTTCTCTTCCTCTTTATCTAGAATAACAGCAGCGTTTCTCCATTGAGCAGGGGTCTCCTTCTCAAAGTTAAAACTACCCAGGCTGCTGATAATGTCTACTTGCTCTCCTTCAATTATCTCGAAACTTGGCTGGATAACTGGAGGTGTAAGATCAGGTTGTTCAACTGGAGCAGTAGGACACCAGATAGTCATACCCTTGACATTAAGCCTAAGCTTTCTTTGTTGTTTAATGCCTCGTGCCCCACGGTGGCAAAAAACTGTTGCTTAATCACACCTCCCGACAAAGATAAAATCAGTTGCCGAACGTCAAACAGGAGGGGCCTCTATGTTGAAAGAAGAAAATAAGAATACGCTCATACACGCCAATCAAAACAAAAACGCCGCAGCCGATATTTTCAGCAATGGACTTCAATACACTACAAAACAGACTTTCTAGCTTCCGCACAGCAAGAAGAGAAACCAGAAATGAACAAGGTATTTTCCCACAAAATATCATAACCTCCCTCAACAAACACTACACAATCACGGAAAGTTGAAATCAAGAATGTAACGAAATCGAGATTTGACCAGAGTACGATTTATCATCAAATCTTCGAACAAAACTCTACCGAACAGAAGTGCAGCAGCCGGATCTTTGCAAACTGAAACAACATCACACAAACTACCTTGTTGGCTGAGCTAACATTAGCTAACACAACACAATTGAACCGTGCTAGTGATAACAAACGGGCTATTGTGCCTTCTATTTGTTACTCAAGTATTGTTCAATTGTGTTGTGATAGCAAATTGTTGAGCCTCTTTAGCCAACAAAGAGTTAGTGTGATTGCTGTTTCTAGTGTGTAAGAGCAAGATTGCAAGCCTCTTTAGCTGCAATTTCTTGTTCCAAGCATGTTAGAAGAGAGTTTTGTTCCAGAGATTTGAGTAATAAAATCATGAGCCTCCTTTGCCTTGGTCCAAAATCTCAGATTTCCGTTATTTATGTTCTACTTTTATGATCTTGATTTCAACTCACAGTGAAGTGTGTAGGTGTTTGTTGAGAGGGAGGTTATTGAAGTATTTTGTCAGAAAATCTACCTTGTTCATTTCTAGTTTCTCTTGCTCTGCTTATTACTTGAGAAGCTAGAAACATCTTTAGTTTAAGTTAGTCGTAGTTGAAGTTCTCAAAACAGAAAATATCAGCTGCGGTGTTTGTGTTTAATAAACCTTGTGCTCTAAGCTAATAAAAAAGATAGGCAACTTAGTTCTTAGTTTACTTTCTTTCAACACCATCAGCAAGAGGGAGCTTCCCCTCCTAATTTGAAGAGCAGTTTATCTGTGCATAGCGGTCCATTTCAAATACGCATTCCAGAGGTGCGAATTTAAACGCCAACACTCTTTTTTGTCATGGGAATGACTATCTGGTGTCCTACTGCTCCAGTCGAACAACCAAGTCTTGCTTCGATGACTCTCCAACCAATCACATGCATTGAAGGAGAGCAATCGGATATCATCAGTAGCCTACGTGTCTTCATCTTTGAGAACAATACATCACCTGCTCAGTGGAGAAATGCGGCTATTACTTTGGACGAGGAAGAAGAGAAGGCTGATCTTGCAACCGAAAGGCCAGTATTACCACCTCTTGCGTGGCAGTAAACACACTGGCTTACCAAGTTTATACAAGGAGGAGAATAAATAAATCCTCTATTTCAAGAAGGCGGCGTTGGAGAAGCATTCAATGCAGAGCCAATCTTACAAGAGGTTCCCGATCACTTTCAAGAAGAACCACAAGTAGAACCTCAGGCTCAACCAACAACAATGGCCAACAACGACAACAACAACAATGACAATGGCCGAAATGGGAGAAATCCAAGACGTCCTACCCCATTGCCTTGGGGCAATAACATCAGCCCATTGGCCTTGCAAGGACATCACGGCCTAGCCAAAGGTTCAAGAAAGCACTTGCCAAGGTTTCATGGAAATGGAGCTTGTCACCCTGACGAGCATATATCAACATTCACAACAACTTGCTCCGTTGTACATGTGCCACACGAAAACATCGCCATATGTCTCTTTGTTGAGACTCTTGAGGCGAATGTTGTAGACTGGTTCAATCATTTGGAACCAGACATCATCACAAGCTGGGCGGTTATGAGTGAAAAGTTCTTGGCGAGATTCAAGCCTGTCGAAGACAACCATCAGTTGTTTTCCCGCTTATCAACCTCGAAGATGGAACCAACTGAACCAATGAGAGAGTTCGTAGCAAGGTTTAATTGCCTCGTTACGCGTCTGTCTCATACACTCAACCCATCAGACGAGATCCTAATGAGCAGCTTCATCAATGCCCTCCCCTTGGAGATAACATTCATCAATGCACAAGAAAAGGCTATCGAGCTAGAGGACAATATGATCACATCTGGCAAGATCAAGGATGACACTATCAGACCACTGGTTCAAGCATTAGCAGATCCATTGCTATAGAAAGTAGCCAATGAGGTGACTATCCTCAAAAGATAGTCACCCGCTCAAGGTCAACAAGCACTGCCCACACCACCACCATATCAACAACAACAATATCAACCTTAGCAGCCTTACTAGCCAAAGAGGAACAATTTCTAGTCATTCAACAACTACAAGCCCAAATTACCAGGACCTCTACCAAGATAAGCAGAGGTTGAGAAGTCAAATGTGTTTTGCTGTTTCCACGATATAGAAGAACACACCAGATCCAACTGCCCTGAGAATCTGAGAATGAATCAGATCATGGGATATATTGAAGCTACACCAAGCTCAAGTTCCGTACCTTCAACAAATGCGAACGTTTTCTCACCACAAACGAACAACTTTGATGGCAACTCCGCAATGGGATACTTCCATAGCGAACTCATAAATCAAGAAGAAGATTACCGTCAGTATTCTCTCGATATCAACCATGAGAATATTTCAACACCTGTGTTCACACGTGCCCAACACTTCAAAGCACAGAAAGAGGAAGAAGAAAGACGAAAGTCAAATGAAAAGGAAAAAGAAGTGCCTTCCACTTCTAATCCCAAGTCTTCACATGAGAACACCACGTCAAACGCTCAAGATTCGTCTTAAGCTAATTTTTACATAGTGTCTTCCATGATGAAGACGAAGGTACATATTTCACAACTGGAGTATCTCTAAGACCAACCTGATCAATTGGATCGGATTCTCAAGGTAGTAAAGAAGCAGGCTGTAATCCAGCGAACGTTGCTAGAATCATTCGTACCAGTGGAAGAAAAGTCGAAGCCTTTCTACATATCTCTATATATGGGAGGGTTCAAACTCAACAACTATATAATAGACTCAGGAGCTTCGGACAACGTTATGCCCTTACAGATCATGAATGCGTTGTGACTCTCATGCACCGAGACTCACAACAAGTTCTACTCACTTGACTCAAAACCAGTGCCATTAGTCAACCAACTTAAAGAAGCTCAAGTAAGGCTAGCGTCTTGTCTGGAGAAGATCATGATGACCATCCTGATAGCTAACATTCCAATCAGTTACGGGATGCTACTGAGTAGGAGCTTTTGCAAGGATTTCGAAGGCGAGATCCAGTTGGATTAGTAATATGGGAGAACCCTGCTGAAAAAGGGCAGCTTCAAGTTGGAACCTGAGACTAAATCGAGATTTATGGTGGTGAAGTCCCAGGACCCCCAAGAACAAGTGTTATATCAAGGCACGAGTCCCGACACATACACCATGCTGCTTGAAGCAACCGAAGAAAAGAAAAGGTTGCATTTGCCACAAGCATGTCAAATGAAAGTTCAAAGATGTGGAAAATGCAATTTTACGGAAGTTGTTCAACAACAGGCTCGGGAACAGGAGTTGTCATCACTTCTCCCAAAGGTACTTTGTACCCATTTGCTTATCACTTGCAGTTTGATAATACAAATAATACTACAGAATGTGAGGCACTCATACTAGGCCTCAAAAATGTAGGGGATATGGGTATAAAATTCCTCCAAGTCGAAGGTGATGCAGAGTTGATTGTCCAACCGATCAAAGATCTATACCAAGTAAAGAAAAGCTGCTTTCAATCTTATTGACAAAGGGTGTGGAATGCAATCGACTGGTTCGAAGCATTCAACATCAAATTCATTCCTCGCGAGCACAATAGCAGAGCGGATGCCCTTGCGGTATTGGCTGCTCTTGTGATGTCCCCGCTCTAGTCAATTCCCATGAGCTTGTGAGTTAGCTTATATCTTGGACCCTCATAGGCTAACAGGATTTAGTTAGAGGGTTAGTGGCTATTTTTGGTGAGTTGTCATTCTCACCCCCTTCAGCTTCAGTGTGGGATTCAACATGAGCATTTGGTGTTCACTGTTCGCCAACTTTTGACGGCACGAAAATATATGGAGTTTGGAGGGAGTTATGGATATTTAAGTGATTTAAGTTAATTAATTAACTTAACGCTTTATTATAAAGTCAAATTGACTTTATAAATATTATCACTTAAATATATCATAAAGTGATTTAAAATTAAATCACTTAAGTATAAAGTGCGCTCAACTTGGGAAAAACAATTATTTAATTGCTAACTATTGAAAAGTTATTAAAATACATTTTAATGTATTTTATTTGGAAGCCAAGCCGTACTTTCTTGAAACTCGTGCCTTTTGAGGATATAAGGCATTTTCTGCAAATCGAACTCATTCATGATTATTTGACTTTGCCATTGTTATTTCTTTGTGCTATTCTCTGAGACAAGGGTTTGAGCATTTCTGCCATTGGAGAACGAGATTCTCTTTAGTGTTGAGCATTTTTGAGATTGTGAGAGACCAGTCGAATTAGTGCATCTGTGAGGGCTTCATTCATAGGTTCTACTGAGCTTTATTAGAGTTTATTTGTTGGTTATTTCAGATCTTACAATAATTGGAGGGGTTTGATCATCTAGACGTCTTTCCTCAGCTTCAGTGAGCTACATACATTGGCCGTACTCTTCCTTGCAACAGCCTTACCTTTCTCTTGGGAAAAACGTTCTCTGGTCAAGGCGTGTGAAGTAACTTCCAAAGCGCTTAGCTTCTGGGGGCTTTCAGATTTTCCTCTTCTTTGCTTTACCTTCTGCAGACGTTTGATCCAATTTCTACTTGGGAAAAGGACCAATTCAGGTTTCTGGTGTGGCTATTTGTTAGATTTAGCATTTCTTGCCTGCCAGGCTCTATAATTCTTTATTTAATTATTCTGGAGCATTTCGGGTATGTAATTCATTTGCAATCTGATTGTTTGTACTGCAAAATAACATCTATTACATCTGTTGCTCAAAATATTACTGTATTGCAATTTTATATGCATTATATGCTTGGCGCCCCTTCTCTTCTGTCTAGAAACCTTTCTTAAAAAACTAAAAAACACAAGAAGACTTAATAAATACTATAGGGGTTTGATTGGAGCCAGTTGGGCTCATCAGAGTGGTATCAAAGCTCTGATCCTGCCATCGTGGAGGGTTAGTAGTTTCTATGCAGTCACATTAGAACAGCTTTGACAGGTACTACTCACGCAGGGGTCCGAGTTATCAGAGAAGGACTTTTGAACCATTTCCAACGTTTCTGTTTGATGAACAAGAGGAAGATTTTGACTTTGATAATATGGCAAACAAGGAAGAGGGAGGTCCTTCTAGGAATGGTCTTGATAATCAAGAAAGAGAGGCCAAAGATGTACTGAGAGGGATGGTGGTAGGCCAAGAACAGGTGGTGAACATCCTCCAACAGCTTAGTACCAATGTCCAAAATTTGACAGTTCAGAGAAGGCAGAATCAAGATCCAGATCAGGAGGGACGTGTTCATAGAGAAGCTCACAGGAATATTGCTCCAACACGCACCTATGAAAGACCCACATGCCCTACATTCACTAGGAATGAGACTAATGAGGAAGAAGTGGCTGAAGAGGGTAGTGACGTGAACTTTACAGATAACATGGCAGATGGGTTGTTTCTGGCGCGGGGTTTAGAGAGGATGCTTGGCGATGGAATTCACGAGCGGAAAAAGAACATACAACCCGGGTTTGAATGGAGGCTAAATAATTGGAATAATGATTTGGCGACCAACAAAATTATATTCAACTAGTACGATGGATTAACCTGATAGCGATGTGATCCCGCGATACGTGTTTAGGTGAACCGAGAACACCTTCCTTACATTCGTCTGTGAGGAGGAGGATGCGTGAAGCTCCACACGGATGCGTGGCCCCATGATTAGCACCGACATATTAACCTCCACACTTGGTGATTACTTCTTACGAGTTTACAAATTGATTGAGTAGAAGGTTTGACAAGCGTGATCGAACACCCGAGATCTTGCACCGGGTTAAAACGGTTGGTGGTTGGAGTCCTTACATTGGAGAGGGTTGGTAGGTACAGGCGTATAAGAGGAGGCTGATTATTATTCATTTGGAGGTTATTTGATCCCACATGAAAGTTTGGATCCAGGCATTGATCCACCACCTTGCGGGGGCCATGAGGGAAAGCACGATATGGAAGCACGCGAAAACAGTTTGAAACCATCCATGTCGCAATGACCTGATCGAAAAAATTTGCAGCACCTCTAGATCGTGAAACACTTAACGATTTACGTAGGAAGAAACTCTGCTTTTATTGCAAAGGCCCATATGACATCAACCACGATTGCCCCCTCAAGCCTAAAGGGCAAAATAGGCATATGGAGTGGTTCTTTGAGGGAGAAGAGTTGACTGATTTTTCAGACCAGCAAGCTGCAATTTATGATACGGATGAAGAAAAAATCAAAAAATGAGGCAGAAAGAGAGGTTGAAATTGAGCTACAGGAAGCTCATATGTCCAGTATGCAGAGAGAAGGTTCTTTTAGACTTCGTGGGATACTAGCTGGTCAAAGAGTTATTTCTCTTTTGGATACAGGTGCAACCCATAACTTTATTGATTCTCGGTTGGTGGAGAATGTTGAAGTTTGTAGCAGCTTCAGGTGAATCCTTCCAGCCTAGATCGCATGGAGATAATAATTAAATGCTAGCCGTTGTCTATTTAATTATTATATACGATTTGATGAAGAGACATTTCCTTTGATAAACATTATTTAATATGCATTTAATGAAGAGACTCGTATTAAATAATGAGGCACGATTTTGAGAAGGCTGACTCCTTGTTTAGTAAAAGATTTATTTCTTAATAAGGCCGACATGCTCTTTGAAGAGGCACGTCTCTCCCTTTATTTGGTATATATACAACTTCATTTTGTACTCCATTCATCATCGAATTCATTAGCATTCATATTCATCTTCAGTACTATACAAGAGCAGTGCGAGTTTGTGTAAAGTGCAGATTGAGATCTGAGTATAAGGCAGAGATATCCAGACAGTTTGTATCACTCAGTCCTGTACTTACATCAGTTTGTGATACTGGTTATTGGCCTACTTATCAGCCTCTACTGTAAAGGAGTTTCTCATTTGTGAATCAATAATATAAGAGATATTATTGGCTGGGTTTTTCTCCCTTAAGAGGAGGGTTTTCCCAGGGTATCTGCTGTGTCTTGTGTTAAGTTTTGAATTAATTTCTGTGCATGTCAATCTGATCTTATAATTTAAACATGGTATCAGAGCAGGTTTGAGAAGATCGTGATCAGATTTGATACTACAGCGATACTCTATTCTCTTCTTCTTAATTCTTTGTCTATCTCTACATCAATCAAGATGGTAAACGGATTGAAGATCGAGGATAGACTTGAGGGAGCATCCAACTATACATCATGGAGGTTTAGGATAATGCTCACCTTAGAAGAGAATGATTTGGCTGAGTTTATGGAGACCAAAGTTCCCGAACCTGAAGAGGAAGAAGAGAAGTTGCAATGGAGGAAGAAAGACATCAAGGCGAAGAAGTTGTTGGTTGATTCCGTCAAAGACCATATTGTTCCGATTGTCTCCAAGTTGAAGACTGCAAGGGAGATGTTCAAAACATTGGAGGAGATGTACGAAATCAACAACACTAGCAGGGCACTTGCGTTGAAGCAACAACTTCACCATGTGAAGATGGCGAAAGGAGAAACAGTGATTGTCTACTTCATGAGGATTTCAAAATTGAGAGATCAACTCTCTACAATTGGTCATGTGGTCGATGATAAAGACTTGACGATGCTTGCTCTCAACGGTTTGCCATTATCATGGGAGTCCTATATTCAAGGAATTAGTGCAAGATCCAAACTTCTGAAGTTTGATTGCTTGAGGGCCGATTGCATTCAAGAGGAATCAAGATTGGTGGCTAGACGCGTTGGTCAAAGTTCATCTAAT
>VDFB02185205.1:0-46120 GCA_007258455.2 Sequoia sempervirens | reverse complement strand
AGTTTTGAATTAATTTCTGTGCATGTCAATTTGATCTTATAATTTAACAGAGAAGAGAGGCATTCAAACTCAATAGTTTGAAGGAATTAGAGTTCAGGTTGCAGATGGGTACACTCTCAATTGCGAGAGGATGATTCCGGATTTGCCAATGAAACTCAACAATTTTGAGTTTAAGGCAGATTTTTATGTTGTGAACATGGGAGGTACAAATATAGTTCTCGGCATGAATTGGCTTTATGCGATAGGAGAGTTCACACTTAATTTACGGGACATGGAGATGAAATTTAAAGTTGATGGCACAAATCATGTTCTCAAAGCCATCAAGGACAACAATGTAAAAGAAATTTCACTAAGGAGAATGGAACGTTTGATTCGGCATGACATGGTGGATTGGGCAGTATAGTGCAAGGTAATGCCTTCACAGAAGGAGCAGCAAGATTCTTCTTATCATCCAGATATTTAGGCACTCCGAATCAAACATGCAAAGGTTTTCAGTGCTATACCACCAGGTAGACCTCCTTATAGAGGTATTGAGCATATTGTGGAACTGGAGGAGGGCACAAAACCTATCATGATCACTCCTTACCGACACCCCAAACGTGAGAAAGATGAAATTGAAAAAACTATTAAAGAACTTTTGGCTATGGGGCACATTAGGCCGAGTAAGTCACCCTTTGCTTCATCAGTTGTTTTGGTGAAGAAAAAGGATGGTACACTTAGAATGTGTATTGACTATAGGATGCTCAACAGAAAGACTATTAAGAACAGGTATCCCATACCACGGATTGATGAGTTAATAGATGAGCTACATGGAGCTTGCTATTTCTCGAAGATTGATTTGAGGACTGGGTACCATCAGATCAGAGTCCGAGAGGAGGATATTGAGAAAACCGCATTCCGATGCCACTGTGGACATTATGACTTCTTGGTTATGCCATTCGGTTTAACCAACGCTCTGGCTACTTTCCAGTCCACAATGAACAGGGTTTTCCATCCTCACTTAAGGAAATTTGATTTGGTGTTCTTTGATGACATATTGGTTTACAACAAGTCTTGGGAGGAACACATAGTTCACTTGGATGCAGTATTGAGTATACTTGATAGGGAGTCCTTGTACGCCAAGGAATCCAAGTGTGCACTGGGCTTGGGAGAACTTTTATATCTGGGTCACATCATCAGCAGTGAGGGAGTCAGTATGGATCCATAGAAAGTTTGTGCTATCACTGATTGGCCTACACCTGAGACATTGACACAATTCAGAGGGTTTGTAGGTCTATGTGCCTTCTGCTGTCGGTCCGTTAGTGGATTCTCGCGACATGTAGTGCCACTGACCGATTTGACTAAGAAGGGTGCCTTTGTGTGGACACCTTTAGCACAGGCGTGCTTTGAGAAGTTTAAACTTTTCATGACTACATGTCTAGTTTTGGCATTACCAGACTTCACCAAGCTTTTTGAGCTACATTGTGATGCCAGTGGTGAGGGTATTGGGGCAGTCATCATGTAGGACTGACATCCTATAGCTTTCGAGAGCAGGAAGCTGAGAGGTTGTAATGTCCCCAATTTTGCGAGCATCAGAGTTCCGGGGATTTAGCCTATTCCTAGTGTCACATCCCTTACATTGAGACTATATGTTTGGTTATGTATTTCAATACAATATTAGTTGCAAATAACTGCTTTCATGTGATTATGACATTGGGAATGAATAGTTGTTCTTTTATCATAACTGTAATATTAACAAACTTCTTATCTTGCCAGTGAATTTATTGTTCACGAGAAGTTGAAAGAGATCATGAGATCAAATTTAAATGCATATTATTAAGCCGTTGAAAATGATCTAATCCATAATCCTTGTCAGTGGATGTAGGATTGTCGATGCCGCGAGGAAAAGGGAAATATCATTAGGGAGAGGACGTGATTAACAATGGATCAATTCTTCATCAAACTCTAAGTCAGTGTATGATAAAGTTACAAGTTATAACCTTGGCCATAGGTAAATTAAAATAATTAATGATCAATATATTCAAATTAAAATACAAATAAATACCAACAATTACCTTTTAAGGGAATTTTGAAAGATTACTAAATATCAAATAATAATAAAAGATAAATACATATTTAAGACAAAATTCATGATAATCTCGACAAAGGGCATGAGTGGGAGAGTAGGCGACGGTTTTAGAAGGTAGACCGTAATTCCACCGTGCTCCAGACGAAACGCATGGAAGCCAAGAAGTTTCTGAAGGCTCTCGAATGGAAGTTACAGAGGCAACCGTAGTATGAAGAAGGGGGGCAAATAGGCATCTAATCTCGCTTGTTTTTTTTGTTGTACCTCTTACCGCATGAACTCTGCTGGCAACGTTCGGAGCTCTTCATTGCAATTCTTCTGCCTCCTTCGTAATAAAAATATACTTCATTTTTTCATTCTGAGGGGAGCATCAAAATTAGTGTTTTATCTCCAGTTGAGCCAAGAAGAATCGCTAATCCATCCTTGCCTCTGTTTCTCCGCGTCACTTTAAGATTTGGAAAATCTTATACCGTATTTTGCTATCGTTCATAATTCCGCACCTTCTCTTGAAACCCTGAATCTCAGTAAACTTCTTATCGGGTGGTGTTCTAATTGAAAGATGGGAGTTGTACAAAATTGATGATTTTCTTCATCCGAATCTAGGCTTTTGGAAAGGGGCGAAATTTCTTGAAAAGTCGTCTCTCTAATCTTGAAAGGGAGAATCTAGCCGTTTGGACATTAGTTCGAGTACCTTGAAGGAGTAACGGGGTCTCATCTCCGAGCTGGAATTTCTCATTCTCCAGGCATGTATTCGACCTGCTAAATGCGTTTTGAGTCTTACATCTAATGCTCTTGTTTTATTGAAATTCCAGGTGGAATATTAATAAGTAATGCAATACTACCTGTGGGGTGATAGACATTGAAGTCGAATTCTGTTGTCTTTGATAAACCATCTTTGACCTTTGTTTCGTAATCAAGTGAAGATGCCTCATGCAATTCTTTTCTCTCTTGCAGTCAATACCGATCTTGATAGACTGTTTCTAACACTATTCTTTTCCTCTGTTAGTTCAAGGGTTCTGAACTGAGCATTTCTTGTTCTTTGCCTTAATTAATTGAGGTTGTATCTGGGTTATCTATCTTTTCATTAATTCGAGTCTCTGTGTGAAGCCTGTAAACGAATCCTTTGGATTCTAAACTTGCAACGAAAGGATCTTGAACCGTAATTAAAATTCCTTTGAATAGAATGAAATTACATGGAATTTCGATAACTTTTGATAGCTTTTGGAAACAAAGCTTTTGCATTATTCTTATTCTGGACTTGACCGAAAGAAGACTCATTGTTGTGAACCTGATCAGTGACTTAGACCTGTTTACGGTTTCCCCTCTTTAGCTGAGTTGGATTAGTGTATTTCCCTTCCTCTTACCGGAACCATTATTCTAAGATAAAATGTTAAGACCTGAAGGATCTCCTCATTGAATATGTATCACCATATATAGATACTTAATGGAAGCAATATTGGATAAAAGAAATAGTTTGCCTTATGGGAAGCGAAGGATATCAAGCAAAGAATCTCTCTATTTAAATATATGCTTATATAATGAGCTTAAGCTCAAGTTAAGAGAAATACATCTACCCAGACTTGTGACATAGACTAAAAAGTTAAAATGTTGAGATCTGAAAACCCAATGAATCGAATATGTCTTGCAGTATGTTTGCGCTCAATGAGAAACAACATTCATAAAAGAAGGAATTTAATGTGAACTAAGTCATTGTATTGTTAATCCGAGGAATCCTTTGAAGGTCAAATCTCGTCTTAAATAAACCAAATGGATTTAATAGGTGTGAATTGACTTTGAGCCAGGATTCTCTTTATATGCCTGACATTAATTGATGTACCAAGATTCTAGAAGAAGATTGAGTTCAGAATGTTGTAATACTAAACTCCGAATCCTTTTTGTCGAGTTAGACTCCTTAAACCTTCCTCATAAACTTGAGATTAGCAGATTATTCTTATTCTTAGATGGGATAAGTTTGGAGATGAGTTCCTCTCTTCCTAAAAAGGATAACAACATAATCCTTTAACAAGATGTGGAACCAAACCAAATTTTGGTAATATTAAACCTTAAGTTTAAGACTTAACCTCGAACTACGAGAAGAATGGTAACCTAACCAGATATGGTAAGATTGAAGCTTGTTATGCGAATTGTCTTGTCGAGCAAGGGTGGGAGGGCTGACGGCATAGGAGTGCCAGAGATGTCGGCACAGAAGTGCCAGAGACATCGGCACAAGAGTGCCAGTAATATCAAAATCCTTGGCCAAGGTATGATGCCAGCTAGGCAATTGTCAGCTATCATGATCTAGATATACTTCTGGTCAGAATGATCCTTCTAGTTAGGGGGTACCTACAGAGGAGGGATCGACTAGTGGTATAGGACCATGACACCAGGATCAGAGACATGATGATAATTTGATCCATGTTGATTACCCTCGTGAAGGGCGGGTTCTTCAGTTGAAGAAACTCGGGAGACTAGTAGGTCTTGGTTGGGCGGTAAACCCCCTGATGATAATTCTCTTTCCCTCATTGCTAAAGAAGCCAAGTATAATAACAAGATGATGATGTCAAATGTATTTCTTCCTCACTCGTTAATCCAGGTACATGCAATGTTATTTAAGCTTACTTTCATTTATGCAATGAATGATATTCTTATATGTTAAATGTACGTTGTAAGAATTTACAGTTAATTAGTTAGACAGTTACTTGTATCATTCAGCTGAAATGAAAGATCTGAAATTAGTTAATGAATAAAGAGAAGTTATTTCCTTTCCTTAGTTTATATATTGGTTAAATGGGAACCCTAGTTTGACAGTTATTTAGTTTTAATCTTCCGTGAGACGGTTGATGGAAACAGTTAGATGTTACTTTTCAGCTGAAACTGAAACTTAGAAGTTAGTTGAAACAATTTGGAAACCCTAGAATGGAAACAAGTTAGTTGTTCTTTGGCTGAAACCGATAGATGGTTGAATTTTTTTTTTAACCGTAGACTGGATAGGTTGTTACACCTAGCCCTCGTAGGCTAATATGTCTGGTTAGAGGGTCTCTTTTGGCGGTGATTAGAGGAATCTCTCCTTTAGCGTCTTGTGTGGGTTCAAGCTTAGCCTTCAGTTGACTCAGTTTCACATACTATTTATAGTAAGTCAGCCGGCAAGCAATTCTATTTATAGCAGGGCACCTAAAGTTCACATGTTGGCAGTGTCGATTCCCAAATTCAGTTGAGTTGGTGAAATAAGGAGTTTTGCCTAAGTTATAATGTTTAATTATTATTAAAGGTGACTTTAATAATAATTAATATTTTAATATAATATTATAACATTGTATTTGCACTTTATGACTTGAGGGTCCATTCATCATTAAAAAGGGGGCCATTTTAATTAATTACTTGGGCGCCAATTTCAAGGATATATTTTAATATTCTAAAGTGCAAACATTTTATTTTAAAATGTTTTAAAAGGAAAAATGGAGGGAATCAACCTATTATCTTTTATCCCACATTGGTGAGAAAAGTGTGTGAGCTCCTCTAGGAAAAGTATAAAAAGAATCTTAATGGGCTCATTTGGATCATCCAGGATTTGATATTTGGTTTATGATTTCTCTTTGGCGTTTGGAGAAGGGAGCCCTAGGGTTTTTCTACTAGCGTATCGGCATTGGAGAGCGTAGCTGCTTCATTGCAACAACATGCTGAGGTTGTGAAATATCAACTGAAGGTGCTTAACTGTTGGCTTCATCCAGAGGTCAAGTTCGTGCTTCATCAGATTTAGAGAAGAATCTCAGAATAAGAATTTCAACATCTTTCAATATCAGAAGATTGTATTCCGGGTATGCTTTATTGTTAAAGTTTTTAAAGTGAATCAGTAAAAATTATCTATTTGTTGGAGTAGGGTTTCTATTTCATTTCCAGTATTTTATTTCATGCCTGGCATTATTTTTATTAAAAATACACAAAAGGGCAAATATGCAAAAAACACAAACCCTAAGCCGAGCTTCAGAAGTGGGAAGGAGACGAGTTTCTACAGAGGTCCTGAGAGGAGCTTTAGCATTTACGATAAGGAAATGTTGGCCATCATGCATGCCATGGCCAAGTTCAGGCAATATTTGGTTGGTAGTAAATTCTATGTTAAAACCAACACAATAGTCTGAAACATTTCCTAGGACAACGGGATTTGAATGAAAGACAACGGAAATGGGTCAGCAAACTTCAGTCTTATGATTTTGACATCTCCTATGTCAAGGGTACACAGAATGTGGTTGCTGACGCATTATCTCACCGCCCACACTTGAGCTCCATTACAGAGATTGCAGAGGACTAGAGACACATGATAGTTCCAGAGTATGCTAAGAACCCGTGGGCTTCTAGCATAGTGGATGGGACAGTACAGGATGTCAGATACTCACTTGTAGATGATCTTATCATTTACAAAGGGAGGATATTTCTAGTCCCAGGTTCTGAGATGAGGGGTAGGGTATTGAGATCATTTCACGATTCACCTATGGTAGGACATCCCGGTTACTTTAAGACTTACAGGCAGGTAAGGGAGAGATTCTCTTGGAAGGGTCTCAAGCCATTTGTTCTTCAATATGTCAGGGAATGCCTTGTTTGTCAGCAGAACAAGCAAGAACATTGTTGGTTGAAAATTTTGTATACCTTGAGGATATGCAAAATTGTGGTTTCAGCCACAGTGTGTGAGATAAACTCTCCTATTTTCGAAGGGAAGGCTCCCCCTTTTCTGTCTATTTTAACAATTCGGAAATACACTCTAACTATAAATCTATTCTAAATCTGGGTGAAACTCTGTCTTTTTCTCTTTTTCCAGAAAAGACACTTATTCTTTTCTCTTGTTTCAGAAAAGAATCATAGCTGAAAATATAAATGATTTATGAAGTAAACAAATAAAGAAGCAAAGTTTCCATAAAGGCACAAAGTCCTCCGTTGCTCCTCCGGGACGGGAAATCAAATTGAAAGCACAAAGTCTTTGACAATTTACTCTCCTATCAACCCTTTTAGATGATTTTCTGGTAATTAAGTACAGTATGTAGCAGCTCAAAATCTAACTACATGATGTACTTTTAATGCACAAACATAGAAAATAAAAGCAACACAAATTCTGCAAGTTATCTCCTTTGCTTGAGCGTTCTACAATAGCTTCAAATGTGACAAACAACTCAAAGTCTGCAGTATCAAATCTAAAAAAACCAATTTAAAACTTTAAATACAATTTGCAGCTCAAAGTCTGCAAGATTGAGTTTAAATCTCTCTTGTATAACACCACAAAACCCACAATCAATTTTAGATAATGTCGTCACATTACAATTTGTACCAGCACAAAGTTTGGAAGCAATTTGTTTTCTTTATTGATTGCAATCTGATTTACATCTAAACTCAAAGTCTTAGAATGCATTCACAAATTGGCAGAATTTTGTTGCATTGCCAAAAGATACAAAATTACAATAGACCCCCTCAAGTATTTATAGGAGAGAGGTCTGGAGAAAAAGGTGGGAGGATCTCAACAAACTTGAGAAAATCTGTCAACCGGTAACTAATTGCAATTGACTTATTCAAAATTACAATCCAAATTGTGATTTGTTTTGTAAGATCTTACATGTAATTACATTTTCCAAAACTGCAAGGAAAGAACACTTGCAATTGCAAAACTTGTTTTTACATATACTTTGTCGAAAGTAAAATACATAAAACAACCTAATATTTTAATTTGTCTCATTCCTATCTTTGAAAGACAAGAACTTGCTGATGATTTCTTGCAACTCAGTTGGATCAGGGCCTAGTGTGTTCTTGGCAACTACAACAGTCTTCAAGATTACATCCTGATCTCCGACTGTGACCTCTTTGTGTTCTTCGAAAGCAGCTTGCATCTTATCAAGGATTGTTCGATGATTGACGAACTTGTGGATCGAATCCATGAAGAACCGATCTGAATCGAACTCCTGGTGAAGATTTGCAGTAATCTGAGAAACAACATCATCTGTTGCAAACAATTCTCTTTCATAACTTAACACTGTGCAAGGGATTTTCTCAAAGCTAGAAAGGATATCCTGCTGTACTTCATCTTTCATCTCAAGAGCAGCTTGGATTTAAAGTCAAGTCCAAAAAGTTCAACTTTCAAGCCTTTAAGCATTTCGGGTTTTTTGATGACTTTAGCAATTTTACAAAAGGCAGTCGGAATTTCTGGGGCATTTAGCAATTTTTTTTTCTTTAAATTGCAATTCTGGTTATAAACCCCGACTTGCAATGGATAAACAAAATCCCGAATTACTTTGAAGGAGCATCACTTTTTGTTTTTGTTCATCTTTTCAAAGAAATGGGAATGGGATTATGAAAGGTTATGTAAGACATGAGAACGGAATGAAGGATGTGAATGAAAGATGAAGGCGAGTGAAAGGTGAAGGGATATTACGGATGGACGAGAGGATAAAAATGAATGGTATATGAAGAAAAAACGCATTTTGAAATGAAAGACGTTTTTATAAAAACGTTTTTTTGAAATGCAAGACAAATGAAAACACGTTTTGCTGTGACAGACGCATTAATAAAGAAATCAACGCCCCAAAATAGAAGAAGTGTTACCTTCTAAAGAAGATGACGTTTCTTAGGAATATAAAAATGCGAATGAAATGCCATGACAAGGGCAAACAGAAATACAAAAATGAAAGAGGCGTTTTTAAAAACAAAATCACATTTTTGGCATAAGAGCCACATTCATGAGTGAGGATATATCAAAGATGGAAGGCGTATAGGATGAATAATGCGTTTTTCAGAAAAGCATAATGAATAGAAAATGGACGAGTAAAAGAAATGCGTTCAATACAAGACATAAACAAAAAACGTTGGAAGAAAACCCTAGGCGTAGGAATGGCATCGGACTTTCTGGAATTCTTTGCAACTTAAAATGTCATTCAAAACTGAAATCGGGGTTTTAAGATGTAAACGCAAGTTCTTTAAAGAGAAATCGGGGTTTTTAAGATGCTATTGCAAGTATTTCAAGAGAAAATTGGGCCTTTTTGATCTAATTGCAAGTGCTTTTGCAAAATCGGGTTTTAAAAATGACTTTGCAAGCTTTTAAAACAAATTCGAAGCTTTTCAATCACTTTGCAATTTAACTTAAAGTAAATCGGGTTTTTATAACCATTCAACAATTTTATTTTTTCACAAAAATGAGTATTCTTAACAAATTCGGACTTTTTGACTCACTTAAGCAATTTCGGAATTTTTTGAATCTTTAGCAATTTTTCTTTTAAGCCAAAATTTTCCTACTTGCTGAGTTGCCCAAAAAACCCGAAATGAACCAAAAATACACTAAAAATGACTTAGAATTTCACAAAAACGGAGAAGAATGCGTAAAAAGTGGTAACCCAAAGGACTATAGACTTAAAATTGAGATTTGCTGATCTTTGCACCTTGAAATGTGTGCCCTAGAAGAGAAAATCTTCAAATTTTATCAAAATTTTGATTAGTTGTCTTGATTTTTAACAAGTCAAAAATCTGGGACAACAAACATACATACCCTGCACGATTACTTCAGCCGCTTCCTATTCCTGAGAGGAAGTGGGAACGCTTGTTGATGGATTTCATTATGGGCTTGCCGAAAGCTCAAGGAAAAGACAACATTTTTGTGGTAGTAGATAGATTGACGAAGTATGCTCATTTCTTCCCAATCACTACTACTCACACAACTACACAGGTGGCAGCCTTGTTTTTCCGAGAGGTATTCAGGTTGCACAGTTTGCCTCAGAGCATAGTTAGTAACAGAGATAGCAGGTTTATGAGTAACTTTTGGCAGGAGTTATTCAAACTTTGCGGGACAGAACTCACTCCGAGCACTAGCTACCACCCACAGACAGATGGGCAGACTGAGATAGTCAACAAATGGGTGGAGGGATACTTGAGGAATTACAGTTCAGGGCAGCAGAAGGCATGGGTGAAGTGGTTATACCTTTGTGAGTATTGCTACAATACCACTCATCACATGAGTATTCAGATGACACCTTACCGAGTGTTGTATGGATATGATGCTCCGAGTTTTCTAGATTTGTTGTTGAGTGACAATAGAGTACCTAGTGCTAGGGATCTATTACAGGAGAACCAGGACATTATGAGAGCACTCAGAGAGAACATTCAGAAGGCTCAAAATCAGCAAAAGCAACATGCTGATTAGCGGCGAGTGGATCGATCTTTCGAGATTGATGATTTGGTGTATCTGATGCTACAGACTTATAGGAAGTCCACCCTTCGTAAGAAGGGCGCCAAGAAACTCAAGCCACGATACTATGGACCATTCAGGGTTGTCAGACGTGTCGGTGAAGTGGCTTATGAGTTAGATCTACCGGTGGACAGTAAGGTTCACAACGTGTTCCATGTGTTGAACCTCAAAAAGGCGTTGGGACAGCAGGTGACTCCATCTACAGATTTACCACCCCTGGATGATGAGGGGAAGCTGATTTTGATACTTGAGGCCATTCTGGATTCCAGAGAGCGACATCTTTGGAGGCGGGTTATCAGGGAATATCTGGTAAAGTGGAGAGATCTACCGACAGAGGATGCTACTTGGGAAGTGTTGGCGTGGTTTTGAGACCGCACCAACCGCGAGGAATAAAGTCTCAAGGGCGCTCTATCCTCTCTTGAACAAAATTATTCAACATGCTAAGATTGCGGAGTAAGATCATGCTTTCAACTCCAAGGTTCCTTGAGTGCGAATAGGCTCGGTTTATTTCGATGTGATATTCTTTGAGTATGTCAAGGGGACTTACAATTGTTACGACTGACTAACAACAAAAGCAGAGTAGACTAAGGGCTTTAGGTAGTGATTCAAAATGATTTGGCGGTGGCGGCGCAGTTTCCTAATTCCCTATAGGAAATGGCCGAATTGAAAAGGGTGTAGGGCCTAAGAAGTTTATGTTCTATTCTAAATGCAGGATATGCGGAGCTTCACTTCAATAGACTTCAACCGGATTTCACCTAGCCTCCGTCGGACAGCCTCAATAAAATCGGTGCAATCTTCAAGGGAAATAGCAAAAGATGTTCAAATTATGACTTAACATGCATACACCATCACAACGACGCATATAAGCATATAAATCACAACCGAAGTTAAACACAAGATAATGTCCAGTTGACCACGCAAGGCAGACTTATCATCAACAAGCCGCTAGTGGTATGGAATAAAGCGAAACTATCTCAATAAAACACCATACACCGAAGTAAGCTACTTGCATGAACTAAGCTACTTGGATCACGAAAGGAAGAAACCTTGCTAGCATTTCATGACAAGACGAATTCCATCATCAATGAAAAGATCTATTATCATAAAATGTGTTACACAACAGTCTCTTCAAAAGTTTTCAAAGGGAAAACTTTCTCTCTTCTCCAAATTATGCAAGATGCTCTACAATACTACACTATCTAGCTCTAAAGCTCTCTCAATGTCTACTCTGATTCTAACTGATCTAACCGTCTAACTATGTTACAAATGAGGGGGACTCCCCCTTTTATAGCTAACCAAGTCCCAAAGGCTATTTAGGGTTACAATCAATAGAATTGGCGAATGCGTGCCACCTCAGCCCTAAATAATATTGCCCTAAAAACCGCCACAGAGGAGAGTGGGGTAATAAATGCGCCATAATGTCCACCATCATCCTTCTAGAAGATTCCATTTGTAGACGCATTCACACTGTTCTCGATCTTCTTCCTGACTTTATTTTTCGACTTCGCTCGAGCTTCCATCCTTTCTTCATCTTGAGTTTTGAAAACATTTCATCTTTGTCACTTGAGCTAACACTTAGCCAATTTCTTGCAACCTTTTCTTCCTTCGAGATTGAAACTTGTAACTTTATCTTCCTCCGAGGGTTGTAATATCATCGTGCTTCATCACTTCAAGTCATCACACTAAGTCATCATCGTTTGGCCTCGACATTCCTCCTGCAGAACAAGCAAGGGGAAGGGTATCAGATCATTTCATAATGTAAACTTAACTCACTTACCAGGATTTTCATGCTTTGATCTCCAAGCGTTCATCGCCAACTTTGCGTTCAAACTCATGCCTTAGACAAACTTCATCTTTAAGAAATTCATTTCACCTGCTGGAGCTCTGATAACCTCGATTTTATTCATTTCTGGCTCAAGTAAACTATCTTCACGAAGGATTGAAGCAAATTCACCTAGGCAGTTTCTTTCAAATTCATCGTCTGGAGGATCTTGCCAGAAAGCATTTTCTTCATTTTGCCTTAGAATTTTCAAATTTCCAGCAAATACATCAACTGAAAGTGCCGCCAAAATCTTCATCCCAAAATTCGACAAAGGCTGTGGAAGACGCAAAATCAACTCTCATCGATAATCTTCGATACCCAGAAGAAAATTTTCTCCAGAACGCATCGAACCCATGGGTGCACAACGAACGGGTTCATTTTATTTCTCTGAATTTTGAACCTTAGAAAATTATTCTTTCAACAATTTTGTCCTCGTTCTTCGATCCCCTCTGAGAATTTTGCTCTGACTTGGAAAATTTTAATCAATCTTGTGGAGCTGGCAATCACTGACTTCACCTCTGGCAACTCTGCTCATGTTTCAGGAAAATTCCATCACCTCTCTAGACTTGGGCATTTTTCTAAGGGAGAAAATATTTTGTGCCTTAGAAATTTTTTGAATCACTTCGAAAATCTTGCCTTAGAAAATTTTATATCCAACTTGATCAACTTTGCCTGTGAAAATATCAACCTCACTTAGAAATTTTTTTTTATGAAGGCGCCTAGCATCCTTTATCTTCCACTCACCACCTTGGACTTTATTTCACACTTTAGAAAATATTTTCATTTGAAGCTCCAACGCCTTAAGAAATATTTTCTTTTTCTTCATCTAACATCTTAGGCGCATACCACTTAGAGAATTTTGAAATCACGTCTTAGTATATTATCCTCACCTCCTCACACATATCACCTTTGGCGCATTTGAGGCTTGAAGAGGAAAAATCATGCCTTGGAAAAATTCTCTAATACCACTTACCACCTTAGGCGCATTTGAGGCTTGAAGAAGAAAAACACCTAGCATTTACCAAGCTCCCACCACGCCTTAATCACATTTCACCTCACTTACCACCTTCACCTACTTTTACCCTCCTAACTTGGGCGCATTTGGAGGGGTGAGGAGGACAAAACTCTTTGACTTTGTTGACTTGCTTCATCTTGGGCGCATTTCAGCCTTGATGGAGGATAAACTTTTCAAACGCCTTCATGTGACCTTTCAGCTTCCTTACTTTGTCTTCACATGGCCCCATTTGGGCGCATTTCACTATGTGTGAAGGATGAGAATCTTTGACCCTTTTGACTTTGCATGGGCGCATTTGTGTGAGAGAGAAGAATTTTGAATTCCCCACGCCTTAGCATGTGACTCTTCACCTTCTTCATTTTGTCTTTGCATGCATGATCTTGGGCGCATTTTGCCTATGCTACAGGATGAGCTTGGGCGCATTTTGATGCATGAGGGGGATTAAAATGTTTGACTTTCCTTTGACCATTTTGCCTTGGGCGCATTTTAGCCATGGTGGAGGATGAAAACGTTTTGACTTGTTGACTTTTTCTCTCCTTTTGGGCGCATTTCACCCCAGCTGCAGGATGGGCGCATTTGGAGGGGTGAGGAGGACAAGTTTAAGACTTAGAAAAATTTCCAGCTCTCATGCTTCAAGTTGGGCGCATTTTGGCCTGGCTACTGGATAAAAATCATTGACTTCTCTTTGACTTTTGTACCTTGGGCGCATTTTGCCCCCTGAGCAGGATGAATGCCATACTTTGAAATTTTATGCCTCTTCATCAATCTGGGCGCATTTTGCCAGGCCTGCTGGACGAAACTCCAGACTTAGACAAATTTTCATCATCCTTCGCCAGTATCGTGCCCTGCTATTTATAGTAAGTCTTCTCAATTTTGCACTTCTGAAGCTCGGATCAACTTGAAATTTCAAACATAGCTTCTTCATAACCCTATCAACCCGTCGACACTGCCACTTTTAGTCACCCTGCTATTTTTAGCCTGTTTCTGAAGGTGGCTTACTATAAATAGTAAGCTCATGTTTCTGATAGCTCCCAAGCTCTGATCGAGTTGAAATTTGAATGAGGCGATCCTCACCATATGACACTATTTGCGACGATGCATCGACAGTTTACCTATTGCAACCACGTTTCCAATTTGACTTACTATAAATAGTATTAAGTGCCGTTTGACTTGAAATTTCACCGGTGAATAGCGATGGATCTTTGATGTGATGGTTTACATCGGGTTTTGGTACGACTTTTTACGCTATTTTTAGGCTCAGGAAGTTGGAAACCCTAATTAAACACATGCGTATCAAAAGATCTGTTGCCTTCCGTTTACCGCGTCAACTGCGTGCGGCTTATGGAATCAGGAGCTGCTAGGAAGCGGCTAGCGGGGCCTTTTGCTAAAAATAGTAGAAGTTCATGCGGTGATTATCAACCGTTTGCATATCACACCATCTTGAAGCTCTCGAAAAACCCATCGAGAATCGCGACATGCAAAGAAACCCGACGCCACAAACCCTAAAATAGCATGGAAGGTGAACCACGAAAGTGGTCATCTCGACTTGCATGTTACATGTCGAAGGTCGGAAAACCGGAAGGAATATCGGTTTAATGCAAGAAAAACTTTGTCCCGGACCACAAATTAAATCTGGGCGAATTTGCTAAAATAGTAAAGTTATCTGTTTTTGCTCAAATTTTGCACGCGAGTAGCCTGATGTGCTCTGAATGCTGTGCGACTGTCGGAATCTCAAAATAACTAGCAAATTGCCCTGAATTGTGCACTTACTAAAAATAGTAAGTACCTTGGAATCTGATGAAAATTGGCTAGAAGCCTGCTGGATGCCTGCTGACAACAACGTTAAGTTCAATTTTCAATTTACTCACTTTACTTGACCTTGGACTGACCAGAAACGATGAAACCTAATTTTGACTTAGCAAATTTCACTTTCGTTTAAGTTCCTGACGGGCCTCTTTCGGAAAGATAGACATTAGAAAAGAGGCGAGTGAGAGAGAGGAAAAAGCAAGCCAAAGACGGAATGGAGCAAAAATTAAGTCCCCATCTTAGATAGAGCGAGGTGTGGAGTCACAACGGGAGGGTGACAATATTCTACAGCATCCAACTTTGAGTTTGCTTGCGGACAAGCAAATTTGGGCAGGGTGGACTGTGATGTTTGCGCTCTAGTCAGTTCTCAGGAGCTTGTGAGTTAGCTTATATCTTGGACCCTCATAGGCTAACAAGATCTGGTTAGAGGGTCAGTGGCTATTTTTGGTGAGTTGTCATTCTCACCCCCTTCAGCTTCAGTGTGGGATTCGACACGAGCATTTGGTGTTCAGTGTTCGCCAACTTCTGACGACACGAAAATATATGGAGATTGGAGGGAGTTATGGATATTTAAGTGATTTAAGTTAATTAATTAACTTAACGCTTTATTATAAAGTCAAATTGACTTTATAAATATTGTCACTTAAATATATCATAAAGTGATTTAAAATTAAATCACTTAAGTATAAAGTGCGCTCAACTTGGGAAAAGCAATTATCTAATTGCTAACTATTGAAAAGTTATTAAAATACATTTTAATGTATTTTATTTGGAAGCCAAGCCGTACTTTCTTGAAACTCGTGCCTTTTGAGGATATAAGGCATTTTTTTTGCAAATCAAACTCATTCATGATTATTGTACTTTTCCATTGTTATTTCTCTGTGCTATTCTCTGAGACAAGGATTTGAGCATTTCTGCCATTGGAGAACGAGATTCTCTTCAGTGTTGAGCATTTTTGAGATTGTGAGAGACCAGTCGAATTAGTGCATTTGTGAGGGATTCATTCATAGGTTCTACTGAGCTTTATCAGAGTTTATTTGGTTGTTATTTCAGATCTTACAATAATTGGAGGGGTTTTGATCATCTAGACATCTTTCCTCAGCTTCAGTGAGCTACATACATTGGCCGTACTCTTCCTTGCAACAACTGTACCTTTCTCTTGGGAAAAACGTGCTTCTCTGGTCAACGCGTGTGTAGTAACTTCCAAAGCGCCTAGCTTCTGGGGGCTTTCAGATTTGCCTCTTCTTTTCTTTACCTTCTGTAGACGTTTGATCTAGTTTCTGCTTGGGAAAAGGACCAATTTAGGCTTTTGGTGTGGCTATTTGTCAGATTTAGCATTTCTTGCCTGCCAGGCTCTGTAATTCTTTATTTAATTATTCTGGAGCATTTCGGGTATGTAATTCATTTGCAATCTCATTGTTTGTACTGCAAAATAACATCTATTACATCTGTTACTCAAAATATTATTGTATTGCAATTTTATATGCATTATATGCTCGGCGCTCCTTCTCTTCTGTCTAGAAACCTTCTTTAGAAACCTTCTTTAAAAAACTAAAAAACACAAGAAGATTTAATAAATACTACAGGGGTTTGATTGGAGCCAGTTGGGCTCATCACAACTCTCTTCATGAATGCCTTCGCCATTGAGCTCGTCTACAGGCGGCTGTCCCCGACAACTACGGCAACTGGCAGATCTTTGATGACGATGATGACATCAAAGAGTTCCTCTGCATGGGGGACAACTATCAAGAGTTATTCTTTGAAGGTAGTGCTTCTCCTTTCAAAGAATCCATAGCAGAAGATTCCGAAGCAACGGAATCGGGCATCAGCCAATTAAGAGGCAATGATATCCCTAGGGGTCTAGTATCCTTGGAAGACATATTTGATAGGCATGATAGGAATGTACAAGATCAAAGAATTTCGACCAACAAGACATCCGCCAATTACTGTCAAGTCAACATTGGTACCGAAGACAAGCCCCAACTTGTTAACTTGGGAAAGTGTTGCACTGTAGAGGAAAGCGACAACTTCATCTCCTTGTTCAGACAGTATCGAGATGTCTTTGCTTGGACCTATGAAGATTTGAAAGTCTTCACGCTGAAGGAATTGTCTCATACAATTTTATTCAAGTCAGATATCAAGCCCTTCAAACAGAAGCAAAGACACTACAACTCGCATGTTTGAGATATGATCTACGCGGAGGTGCAGAAGATGGTGGACGCAAAGATCAGTTTTCCAATCCATCATTCCACTTGGGTGCATAACATCGTTCTTGTGTGCAAGAAGAATGAAGAGATCCAAATTTGAATAGATTTCAGGAACCTCAACCAGTCGTCCCTAAAGGATAATTATCCTTTACCAATCATGGAACACACATTGCAGACAGTAACCGGGTCGAAAATGGTCATTACTTGACGGATTTTCGGGATACAACTAGATTGTGGTGGCTAAGGAGGATCAAATCAAAACAGCGTTCACTACCCCATGGGGTACATTTGCTTATAAGAGGATTCCCTTTGGCCTCATTAACGCCGGTGCTACTTTCCAAAGAGCCATGGATTTGGCGTTTGGGGACTTAAGGGATAAACTGATTGTCGTCTACCTTGACGACCTTACCACTTTCATCTCCTTCGTGTTTCTTCATGTCTAAAATGCCCCCAAATTGGTGGAATTTTCTCCAGTGAACTCCTAATCAGGCAGATTGACTCCTGAATTGTGTGTTGGCGCCTAAACTTGATTGATTCAACATCAAACACTATGTATCAAGTCTAGGCTTCATTATTCATTATTTCTCTTTGCAGGTTGAAGCTCAAGAACAAGCATTTTTCCTCTCTGCCTTTTTGAAGATCTGACAGAGGGGTTTTCATTGCTCTTCATATTTTTGAAGATTAGTTGCACAAAGGGACAATTAATCAGAGGTTGCGTCTCTAGGCATGATTTTCTTAAAGGATCAAAGAGGCATTTTATAACTTCCAAACTTCGTCCCCTCTTTTTCTTCTATTCTTGTCTTAGATCTTCTTGCATGTCCAAGTAAATGGAGGTTTTTCACATATTTGGTCTTTTGGGTATGATCAACATGGCATATTCAGCAAAACCCATGTGCTAGATTTTACTAGAAAAAGTTGCCCTGCTACCCCTATTTTTTAGGGTTTTCGAAAAAAGTCACAATTTCAAAAATTAGACAAATTGGGTTTGCTCAACTTTTAAACGCCAACAATACCCATGTGTCAAATATTTTCGAGAAAAATAAGCCTTTGCTACCTCTAAAACCTCTGCCCCGAAGGGCTCTTGCATGTATGAGGAAAAATGATTTTTTGGGATTTTTGACATTCTGGGTCCATTTAGAAAATTATTCTAAGTAAAACCCACATCTTAGATTTTTTCATAAAAATTACCCCTCGACAGGGTATTTTTAGCACTTGCAAAAAAACTTGTTTGGACATATTCGTGTTTATAGTCAACAGTTGAGTTTTTTAGAAAACAATACTCTCAAGTTGAAATCAAGACCAAAATGGTCCTACTTCACGACTTTTTGAAAACACTCAACACGGACATGCATGAAGTGAAGCCCACAGACAAATTTGACGCCTTGGAAGGCGTAAATGACATCACCATTCAATGGATAGTGAAAATGGGGAAGGTAGTCATTTCAAACATAGAGCCGCCACCAGTTACTACCACACTACCTTCCACACTTCATATCAACAAGGCTAGATGACGCAGCTGCAAAGAGTATCGAGTACCAACAACAAATTGCGAGTGGCGAAGAGATGCTGCAGAGACACGTCATCATCCTGCGAAGCATTAATTGTCCAGAGGCAGAAGAAGTGAACGACTGGCTAGAGGAGTTGTTGATTAGAGGTGAAGAGGTGTAAAACACCCAGTTAGGACATCCTACCCTCCAAAATAGCATTTATGACAAACGAGAGTTAAACTTGATGCTTCTTTCCAAGTTAACTCACTGTCCCATTGATCATGCATGTTTATTTCCACTAATTATGGATGCCTATTTTGGTCTTCCACTAATTATGGATATCTATCTCCACTAATCCTGGATGTCTATTTTGGAGACACTTTTGTATTTGGAGTTCTCTTTTAGTTTAGTTTCAGTTAACTGAAGTAGATTTCCAGTTAACTTCTACGTCACC
This sequence comes from Sequoia sempervirens, assembly GCA_007258455.2. Classification (NCBI taxonomy): domain Eukaryota; kingdom Viridiplantae; phylum Streptophyta; class Pinopsida; order Cupressales; family Cupressaceae; genus Sequoia; species Sequoia sempervirens. Next base: position 27,052 of record VDFB02185205.1, on the reverse strand, counting down.
TACTTTTAGACATAGGAATAAATCTTGCTGATTGATTGGCAAGAACTCAATGTTAACTCAAGGAGACTTTAAATAACTTTACTCCACGGCAGCAAAACGCTGAGCTAAAAAGCCTTCATTTGCTCGCTTAGTATATGTTCTTGAATTGTATTTGTTATAGTTAAACACCAAGTACAACTTGTGTTCTCTCTATTTAGATAGGTTTATTCAATCATTGTTCATGTGTTCTTGGTTTGATAGCTTCGTGTGTGATTGTCTCTTTGACACAAGTTGCTGTCCCAATGTGTAACCTTTGGTGGAAGATTGAGATAATAAATCAGGAGAGCTAACTTGCCTTTGATCTAAAAATCTCGAAATTTATCATTGTATGTTGTTCTCAATAATCTGTTTTTTGATCTACACCTTAGAAGGAGCATTGTCTCTCCTTGGGAATTTAGAAGGTTAGATTATCGTTCTTTGTTGTTTCTAGTAGACTACCTTTCAGCCTACACCTTGGAAAGGTCTTGGTACCTCCTTGGGAATCCTGAGATCTAGCCTACGGTCTGAAGATTACTTGTGTGGATTCTATTTCAGTGTAAATCTGGGAGTTTAGAGCCATTGGATGCATTCTGGGAGACTAGTTCGTCTAAGTGATCGAACCATCACATTCCAGCTCCTATATTCTCTTGCTTTGTTTATCTAGAGGAGATAGGATAGATTAAAGGTTAACTTAGTTGTAGTTAAGATCTGCAGAAACTAGAGAAAACCTTAGCTGCAACGCATTGTGTTTATGCACCCTTGTGTCCTGCCACTGAGTAAAAAGATAGGAACAGTAGTTTACTTTACTTTCTACACAAACATTAGCAACAAGAGGGAACTTCCCTGCCTAATTTGAAGCAGTTACTACACACTTGCAATAGCTGACCGTTCCCAATAAGCACTCCAGAGGTGCTAATTGAAACACCAACAAATTATAAATATAAGCTATCAAGATGGAAAATTGGATACACAACAGGCCAGTGAACCCATCAAAGTCACTCCAATCAGAGTTTTAGTGCTCGAAACAGTAAATGGATTTTTTTATGAGGTTTTAGCAGAATAGAATGTCATAGACACCATGAATTTCTGACATTGTGCTTAGGTCATAGATACTTAAAAAAACTTTTCCTTATGTGTGATCATGTCGAAAGGTTCTTTCATGTTGATACATCAAAGAAGGAGCTCTAGAATCCTTTCAAAGGTTATGAAAGCATAGATAGCCTATTGTAAATGTAAATGCCTTCATGTCATCACAAAGCCTCTGAGAATGTACAAGAGGCACAACAGAAGATGCTCTTCAAGAAGCAGCAGGAGTATCAAATAATCAAATTAATTGAATTGAGAATGAGATAATTAATTCATTATGTGGCAGCCCAATAGAACACAAATATCTCCTTCAAGCTGTCCGAATCTCTTCCTAGGCCAATCTTGTGATGAGTTATTATTGCTCCACATTCTCTACACATATTTCACAAAGTCTGTGCACTATAAAGTCATTCTCTTGCAAAACGTCCCTATTTTTACATTTTCCACATTGTATACTGATTGTGGTCCTGCTATAGGATTTCTTGAAGCATTCTTAGTGCTGTTGGTGGGTGACCTTTGATTTCTTGTGTTTCTATATTCTGTCGGTAGGTATTTCTTGTGCCAGCATACACTATGTATTGTCTTTTGGTTTTGTTTTTAAGTTAAATATGCAATACATGATATCACGTTCCTTAAAAATATATTAATATTTTTTTTTACATAATATTTAATATATATCCTTAAGACGCCCCTTTGTATGGCATTTCAAACTTCATATTCCTGAATTTTCTACTTCATCTCTTCTTGGTTTTATGTTTTTGCATCATCTTTTTAAACATTTTCTGTTACCATTGGCAGTCCAGACTCTTCTTCATCACTGTCCTTTTTCGACCATCCAACAATTGTTGTTCTAGATCAAGCATACAACTAAAAGGCTCTTTGTATCTTGATATTGGTGCAATTTTTACACTTTATTTCTAGGGATAGGCCAAGCTGCTTCAACATTTATATGAACCTTTGGTAGAACCAAGACTCTTATTAGAAAAAAAACCTTTGAGAAATTGCAAGAAAATATTGTTTGGCTGGAAGAAAGATTCCAAAATGATTTTTTCTCTTCCATTTTGGAGGATGAATTGGTTTCTATGAACCATCATTATAGGGCATATTAATTTTATGTGGTTCAAGGAGCAAAGATTAAGATCTAGGTTGAATTGAATCAAATAAGGGTATAAGGGTACACATTGTTTGAAGTTAGACAATTAGTGAGTGGATCCACTGCCTCAATTCAATTGAATCTTCATGGTTTTGGGACCAAAGAGTGTTTTGGTTCCATCCTGTCTTTTTGAATCTTGAAATTCTATTCAACCTTGTTTTGCCCCTCTTTTTGAACCTTGACAAGTGGCTCCAAATCTTGGATGGTAGCTACTATCACATAGCCTTTGAATGGACCTTGTACTTCAACTGATAGCCGTTCTTTTAGAAATTAGATATTCTTCTACTGGACAGATTTGTATTTGACTGACATCAGTATCTAATTGATGATTTTTACTCCACAAACTGATTTGCACACACTCAGCACTTTTTTCTGTTTATCACTTTTAGATCTTCTCTTACTAAATGGTGTCCTCTCAATTTGATTTTCTAATCCCTCTGGTACGTACACTACCTATCTCAATTGTGACATTGGGTTGACCAATGTAAATTCATTAAAGGCTTGAACTGCCAAATGAACAACAATATTGATTTATATATGCATAGTATTTCAGGAATCACATGTGCATATATAGTAACCAATTGACAGAATCACACGGCATATATGCTGAAGAAATATAACTTTATATGATTGTGTAAAACTTGATGATCAAATGACAGAAAGGTCTAATTCGACCAAGCATTTCCATCAAGAAAAGGACACCTCTTGAAGGTACCTTCTTATGATTAAAACTTTAACTCATTATTTGCAAATACATTAAGTCTTCACTAATGATAAAAAATTCCAAGTCTTAAATCCCAGCCTATTAACTGTTAAATTTGCAGCACTAAGCACTAAGCACTTGAGAAATTCATTATCCCCCATAGAAGGATAATGAAAACAGTGGAGCTAGAAAGTGAGGCGTTTCCCATAAGAGAGGCACTGACAAGTGACAACTATGAAGTAGCAGTGAATATAGGGGCTTTATGCTTGTACAAGGTTTGATGATGATCATGATACATTCCCTAGTGATTCTGGCTTCCAGAACTATTGCACAATGTATCTTTTCATTGTTCACTCTTAATGTTTGAGTAGGAATTCATCCAAATATATCTAAACAAAATTGTGTACACTTGGTTCTTCCAAATAATGAGCTGGAAGCTTTACTTTCCTATAAAGAATTTTTTCTTATTTCAAATCTTGGTAATGGGCACGGAGCAACCTTGTGACTTTAGCAATCTATCCTTACCTGTTGATTAGGGTCACTATGGCAACAAAGGCTTTACGGACTTAATAAATTCATTATATACTGATAGGAGCTACAAAGTGAGCACTTTCCATGCGAGGGCCTTATGCATTATTCAGAAGTGCTTGCCATATGGATTATGCTTCTGTTCAAGGTTTGCTCATAATTATAATACCCTCCCTAGTGGTGTTGGCTTCAAAGACTTTTACAGGATGTAGCTTATCATTTCCTACCATTAATGTTGGAATAAGAATTTATCCAAATTATCTACTTGATTCATTTGATCAAGGACGAGTAAGATTTACATTGTTGTAAAGTACTATTGCATATTTGAATTTTTTATTTTATTTGCTAAAAGAAAAGTTACATTTATCTTCAAGAGAACCAATTTGTATTTATTTTATTGCCATTATTATTGCTGTCAAGCCATTAGGAATGCCTTTATATTTAATTCTTGATCCCATGCTTTTGTAGATGGCCACAATGAGGCAGAATTTGGAATGTCATGGTGTGCTGGATTTGGAGCATCCTTTTACAATTCTTACTTTGAGGTACACCCGTTTTACTCTTTCCCATTAACTCTATGTAAAAAAATGGAAGGAAAAGAAATGCTCCTCACATAAATATCTAGGGTGAATTAAAGCAAATGTGCAATAATAATCAAATTACCCTTGATATAGGGGCCAACCCAGAAATCTGTACTTGATCAGGTCTGAAAATAGAATGAAATAACAAGAATAAATGCGTACCTTGATATTGATAAAAATGAGATAATTCTGATTGTGATAAGTGGCTGCTACCTATAATTTGATGTTAGATTTGAGACAAATAAACAGGTAAAAACTGTGACTTGTGAGTTCTCTGATTGTGTGCCAACTAGGATCACATTTGCACTGTGTAAGTGATCTTTGTGTCCATGGATCTAATCTTTGATTCATGGAAATGATATTTGACTGTGAATTCGACCTTGATATTTGCATACCTTCCATACCTACAAACAAATATTTGCATTGCGTGTCTAGCCTTGCAATAAAAACTAGTGGTACTGATGGACACCTTGGTCAAGCCTAGATACTTGCAAATGATAATGATGTGGCTTTGGAAATGTGTGAAAATTGATACTTGAACAATGTGTGAAAGGGCGATGCAATGACCTAGTGCAAGAACTAGGGGGTTGGAATTTGATGACAAAGATAAATGCAATTGGAATAGCTAATGAAGAGTGGTGCTGTGACAGGCAAGAGTGATTCTTAGAGGCATGATGCTAGAAATGAGTGGTTCCAAATGGTAAAGAATGGTAAGTGATGCTAAGTAATAGATGGATAATGACTTAGGGATGATGTCCTTTTAAGTTTTATGCATGACCTAGGCACACTATTCAAAAATTTTAGTGTAAGAGTCAGCACATGATGCTAGTTGAAATTGAGTCAGCTTGCGCTTGAGTTGAACTTTAAATTTTGAACAAAGGGCCAAATCCATGTTGCAGAACTAATGTGGGTCATTTCCCAAGATTGTGGATTTTATCCAGGAATAAAAATTGATAATCTGAGAACTGGAAACTGTTTGAGCAGTGGTTAAGTTACGTTTGTGAGAGCCAACTGGAAATTGGAGTTAGTGGGAGTGCCAAATCAATCAAAACCATGTGCTAGGACCATGTGCTGGGGACACCCATGCAAAGTGGTGTAAAACAAAGGGTAAAAAGTGCAGGGTATGCCCTTTTCACCCTTTAAAAAAAAAGATTATACAATTCAATTTAATATGCAAAAGAATCTCTGCATGATATATTCTGAGGACTTTACAGGAATATTTGTTGATCTTTGCCAATATAATTGTTTTTACGTTGTTGTATCAATATTAAGTTGTATGGCACGTTTCATTAATACTTGACAGCTAAACTATAGTTTTTACAAGGGTTGTACTTTTTACTAGGTTAAATTTCTAGTATCTCAACTCATTTATAGATATTGTTATCTGATTCTGTATGAATAGTTTTTGAACTTTTTGAATTGTGGTGTCCTAATTCCAAGATAATCATGTCATCTACAAGGGTTCTATTATTGCTTGCCATGTTGTTTATGCTTAAGAGGTATTATATGCAAGAACATCTTTAAAGATTCCTACTAGTGTTAGCTATGCGAAGCAATTCTGAAATAACTGTTAGTTAAATAAGGAACACCCAGATTTTAAGAGAAATACCTAAATCTGAAAAGAAATGAAGATCTCAAATACCTACTCAAAGCCCTACGAATCATTAGGAAATCTGTTTTTGATAAATTAACGTATCATTATGAGAAAAATATGAGAGGTAAGACAAATATTTATTAAGGGTGAAATCATAGATTGAAGAAAATTCAAACTTTGGTTAACGCAAATATTTTTTAAGGCTAAAAGCATAGATTGAAGAAAATTCAAACTTTGGTCAAAGTGTATTTAGCTAAAATTACCAAAGAAATTGTGCTGCAATATAAATTATAAAGATTTGCTAATATCTGACTGTTGCCAGAATTGATGCAGTAGACTAGTCAGAAACATATGCACTAGAATATGATTTGAATGATGAAAGATGTAGCATCACCCATAAGGTGGGATTTCACTGTAAAATGGTCATTGGGAAACAACAAAATGTTTTAGATTGTTCAGTTTAGGAAAATAGAACAATATAAAGCAAAACATGCGATGTCAGTGATATGGCATGAGACTTATATCACTAGCCATTGCTTAATAAAACTAGATTAGAGTAAATACATAACCTAATACTGTTGGTGCAACTCAAACCCTAACCAACCACTCATGTAGCCCAATTAACCCAAATTATCTCAGGGATATCTGATGAGAATCACTCTCATTGTTAGCTCCTCTCTTGTCTATAACACTGTCTTTGTGATTATCTTTCCCTTCCATTTGGCCTAGTTCATTGGAGACTTTTCTGATTGCATGTAAACTAGACTGAATTAGGTGTCTCTGCATGCTCAGTGCAAGCATTCACATGTGCTTGGTTTTATCTAGCCAATATTCATACTCATCTTGTTAATGTGAAATTAGAAAAATCTTTTCCAAAGCACTTTATTCTTGGTCTGGGAGGAATGGAATGGGAACAGCTGGTGGATTATGAAAACATCTCATTTAGATGCCATTCCTGTCATGAATATGATCATTTGGCATGCGGATGTCCTTCCTCTCCATGATCAACTAAGACAACAGAAGGTCTGCAAAATCCCCAGGTCAGTAATTCTAGTCCAACAAAGGTAGTTAATCAGGAGACAAATTACAAAAGACATATAAAAGGAGAAACAAAATTAGCCCTCTAAAAGATACACATCCAAATCTCCAACCCATTTGCCATTCTAGTTTACACTGGATCTGATGTATTAGATATGGAAACCCAGGGCAAGAAAACTTGGGGGCACAGAAAGGAAAATCTATTAACGGAAGGAAAGCCAACCCCTTAAAACAAAGTGCAGTTTAGTTCAATAGTTGATACTCCAAATCATAAAATCAGATATCTTTAAAATATTGCCACATATCCCCATATATCTGTCTGGGCAGGGTTTGTGACATTATCCTGAAAATATTATGAGTTTTTCAAAATATTGTTGACCATGACATTGATCAAAATTTGCACCAATATATCACTGGTAATATTGTCTAGATAAGCCTCAGACCTGAATTTTTTTTATCATTATTCTCTGAAACTTTTATAAATGGCTTATACACCCTGAAAGTCTGGGCAATATTATAAGAAATATTGCTGACCATAATGATTCATATAAAGCATTGTTATAAGTCAGGGCATTGCTGTCCTGAAATGCTAGGCAGGATTCTTGCCACTGCTGTAAACTTGACGTATTTTGTAAGAACCCTGGTGGTTCTCAACCCGAAATCCAGAATGAAATTGTTTTGTTTTGCAAGTTTTTGATTGATTTTGTAATTTTTAGAGGTTTTTTGACAATATATGAAAGCTGCGATTTTGCTAAATAATTGCTAGAAAAATTCATAAAAATCAAATGTGCATAGAAATGCGTAGGAAATGCTCAGAATACATAGGCGTATCATTTATTTCAATTTCCCTGAGCTTATCAATACAAAAATCTGAATAGAGAATGAAATACAATAAATTTTATTGAGGAACCTGAATGGCGGCTGTAGCAGCATTAAATGTATGAAGAAAATAATATATCAACTTTGCTCTCCAGTCACAGGCAAGGAAAAGGCTCCAGTACCAATGCGCCCAAGATCCAATCACCAGAACTGAAGAATATATGCGTTTCTCTGGAGAAAAGAAAGTACGGCCTGGGAAGTACAGAAAAGTACGGCCTGCTGCAGCAATAAATGATAAAGTACGGCCCCTTGGAAAATGTGCCAAAACTCTGATGAATGATCTCTGATGAAGTCGCCTTTATTGACTGATGAATAACTCTGTAAATCTCTGCCAAAATCAATGAATAAATCCAATCTGTGATCCCTGTGTGAAATCACCAAGTGCAAGCTTCAGCTGGTATTGCACAGCCTCAGTCTGCCAAATCTCTGAAGAGTTTTCGTTCTCCAGAAACGTTCGTCTGCCAGAAACCCTAGGGTTTGCAAACTCCAATGCTCAGAGCAAAAAGACAAAAGTTGAATAGCATAATCATAATGGTTCGATTTTGTCTTGAGTGAATATATATTTCCCTTTGAAAAGTTCGACCCAAACTCCTTTTAAAATAATCATTTAATTAAATGACTTAATTCGCCCCTTTTACTTTAGGAGAAATAATCAATAATTAATTGGCGTCTCTTTAAGTGAATAATGATTATTCACTTTATCAAATATTAACTCATTATTATAAAGTATAAGAAATACTTTATAATTGGCCAAATTAATTAAATATTTAAATATTTCAATAAAGTGACTTTAATATAAAGTCAAAATATTAAATATTTAATAAATCATTAAATACTCCTTATTTCTCCGTCTGATCATCAAACTGCAAAAGCGGGTGCGACTGCGAAATTTGAATAGTTGAACCGGGTGCCACACTTCCCAAAATAAGCGACTACGACCTAACTTTCTAAAAATAGAGTTCACGAAAAACTTACTCTGGAAGATTAAGAAAGTGGCGGCTTCATTGCAACCTTTGGAGCTACCAAACCTTTGAGCAAGCACATGAGATGATCCTCTGCCTCACAGCCATTCTCAGGATCAGAATAATAGTACTAACCTCGTCACCGTTTGTCTTGACTAAGGATGGGGACATCGGTCCACCTCCGGTGCTTGTCCTCAAGCAATCTCAACTCTGGATGCCTGGCTCTCCTGCGACTCCCATGGCATCCTCCAGGCAGAATCTCACTTGACCGAGATGTTCCCACGATCACCGCATACTCCGAGAGGCTCTCTCTCATCTAGGATAGCCTAAATTACTAATATCAATTTCCCTTCCATCCCATCAAGGGGTGCTTAAAGCGGAGAGGGTATCACATCGGCCCAATGCCTTTTAATTTGAGAAGCGTAGAAATACATTATGGACCTTGCTGTCGGTGGCAAGTCCAACTCATAAACAACCTGTCCCATAATTGACAACACGAAATGGACCATAGTAGCAAGGCTTCAGCTTCTCTGCCCCACTCTTCCGCAGAGTAGACTGACGATACGGCTGCAACATAAGGTACACCATATCACCCACATCAAAAGTACGCTCAACCCTCTTCTGATCAGCATACTGCTTCTGCTGATTCTGTGCCCGCTGGATATTGTCTCAGAGAGACCTCAAAATGTCCTGCTGACTCTGCATCATATCCCCTGCACTCGGCACTCTGCTATCGCTCAATATCAAATCCAGAAGGTTGGGCGCCTCATACCCATGCAAAGCCATAAAGGGTGTCATCTGTATCGTCATATGGTGAGTCGAGTTATAACAATACTCGCATAAATAAATCCATCTCACCCAAGCTCTCTGCTGACCAGCTATATAATTACGCAAATAACCTTCCACCCACTTATTGACAATCTCTGTCTATCCATCTGTCTGCGGATGGTAGCTGGTACTCGGTGTCAGTTCGGTCCCACAAAGCCTGAACAACTCCTGCCAAAAGTTGCTCATGAACCAACTGTCTCTATCGCTGACTATCGTCCGAGGCAACCCATGCAGCCGGAATACCTCTCTGAAAAATAACTCTGCAGTCTGCGATGCTGTGAAAGTAGTAGTAATCGGGAAGAAGTGTGCGTATTTAGTCAACCAATCAACCACTACGTAGATGCAATCTTTACCCTGGGCTTTCGGCAAACCCGTGATAAAGTCCATCGATATACACTCCCACTTCCTGTCAGGTATCGGAAGTGGCTGGAGCAATCCAGCAGGATAAGTGTGCTCCTGCTTGTTCTGCTGGCACACAGAACACTCACGGACATACTGTAATACATCAGTTTTCAGCCATTTCCAAGTAAACCGTTCCGAACCATTTGGCATGTCTTATAGTATCAGGATGGCCCGCCATAGGAAGATCATGAAAGGCTCTCAAAGCATGATCCTCACACAAAGGTCGGGAACTAGAAAATCGCCCTTGTAAATGATCAAGTCATCTACAATAGTATACGTAAATCTGCTCTGTCCGTAAAAGCAATGCTAGAAGCCCATGGGTTTCATATCACAATAATCCGGTGCTCAATCCTCACATGATCTGCCGGCTTGTTCAAGCGGGGTCTGCGAGACAATCGGCCTCACGACTACACTTCCTTAATAGGCTGATATCAAAGTCATATTTGTGGTTGCTGACCCATTTTGCTGCCTCTCATTCAGGTCTCGTTGTCCAAGGAAGTGTTTCAGGCTGTTATGATCTGTGCGAACACTGAATTTGCTGCCTACCAGGTACTGCCTTAACTTAGCCAATGCATGCATAATGGCTAACATCTCCTTGTCGTAAATACTATAGAATCTCTCAGGACCCCTGAGCTTCCTGCTCTTGAATGCAATAGGATGTCGCTCCTGCATCAAAACGACACCAATGCCCTCTCCTGAAGCATCACAGAATAAATCAAATGACTTCGTAAAGTCGAGGCAATGCTAACTTACGGACATGAAGTCGCAGTCATATGAACACATCCAAAGCACTCCCTGCGCTATGGTGACCAAGTAAAAGCCTTCTTTGTCAAGTCGGTGAGGGGTGCGGTGGCGTGAACCCACTAACAAATCTCATAGTACACAGCAATGAAACCTGCGAGGCTGCGTAAGGTTCTCGGTACCGGCCACTCAACTATAGCTCGGACCTTTTCAGGGTCCATACTCACTCCCTTGGCACTGATGATGTGCCCCAGATATAACAACTCCATACCGAGCTCGCACTTGGATTCCTTAGCATAGAAAGACTCGTCTGCCAAGATACCCAAGACTGCATCTAAGTGAGCCAGATGCTCATTCCATGACCTGCTATAAACCAAAATGTCGTCGAAGAAGACTAACACAAATCTCCTCAACTGAGCACTGAAATCCCTGTTCATAGTCGCCTGAAAGGTGGCAGGTGCATTGGTTAACCCGAAGGGCATAACCAAGAACTCGAAGTGACCGCAGTGACACTTGAAAGCGGTTTTCTCAATATCCTGCTCCCTCATCTGAATCTGATGGTACCCTGATCTCAAATCAATCTTCGTAAAGAAGACAGCTCCGTGCAACTCATCAATCAGCTCATCAATGCGCGGAATAGGGTACCTGTTCTTAATTGTCCTTTTGTTGAGCTGCCTGTAATCGATACACATCCGAAGTGATCCATCCTTTTTCTTCACCAATACAACCGATGAAGCAAAAGGTGACTTACTAGGTCTGATATGACCCATAGCCAACAACTCGTTGATGGTCTTCTCTATCTCATCCTTGAGTCGTTTCGGATGTCTGTAGGGAGTGATCATAACGGGCTTTGCGCCCTCCTCCAACTCAATGATATGCTCGGTGCCTCTGTCTGGGGGTCTGCCAGGAGGAATGTCACTAAACACTTTGGAGTGTTTAGCCCTCAAGATCTGAATGTCAGGGTGGTACTCACCCTTCTGCTGCTCTTGCTGGGCTGGCATCAACATGCACTCTGCTGCCCAGTCAACCATATCATGACGAATGAGCCTCTCCATCCGCCTGAATGAAACCATCCTCAGATTACTGTCACGAATCGCCTTGATGACATATGGTCTCCCGTCAACCTTGAATTTCATCTCCATGTCGCGTAAGTTGAGTGTGAACTCACCCAAATCGTGCAACCATGCCATCCCTAATACCACCTCTGTATCTCCCATGTTAACAACATAGAATTCAGTCTTGAATTCATAGTTGTTCAGTCTCATCGGAAGGTCAGTAATCTTTCGGTCACACCTGAGAGTATATCCATCAGCCACCTTGACTCTAATACCCTCGAATGCCTCTGTCTGAATGCCACGCCTCTCCACCAAACGTGCATCAATAAAATTGTGTGTAGCACCAGTGTCCAACAATGTAATCACCTTCTGACCTGCTAAGAGCCCACGGAGTCTAAACGAACCATCTCTCTGAAGGCTAGTCAAATGGGCTTCCTGTAGCTTCCTTCCACCTTCGTGTTCACCCTCATTTTCGGACCTGTCATCATCTGAAGGCTCGGAATCAGCTTGCTGGTCTGACAGATCAGATTGCTCTTCGCCCTCATAAAACCATTCCATTTGATTATTTTTGACCTTAGGACGAAGTGGGCATATGTGTTTTTCATCGTAGGGTGCCTTGCACCAAAAACACAACTTTTTCTTTCTCAATTCGTTCAATGTTTCTCGGTCAAAGGGTGGTGCATTCTGTCTCTTAGGATCCGGTTGATCCTTCCTCCTGTCAAAAGGCCTATTCCTATCATTGTTTCTGTCAAAAGGCCTATTAGGCCTCGTGTAGGGTGTTGACCCAGAATTGAACTTGCTGCGAGGTGCTGCAAGCTCCATGCTTCTCGCCTTCCTCATGGCCTCCTGAAGTGTAGGAGGGTCAAAAGCCTTGACCCAACCTCTCATAGGTTCTGTCAAACCCTCAACGAAGAGTATAATGAGTCTCCGTTCTGAAATCCCTGTCACCATGACTGCCACTCTCTGAAACTCGCCAATATAAGAATCCAGGCTACCTGTCTGTCTGAGCTGAGCTAACTCCCTGAAATAAAGTTCCGGATCCTTCTTATCAAATCTCTCTATGAGCCTGCTAGTGAACTCCTGATAGGTGTTGACCGCATGATGGCCAAGCGTATACAAGTCGTGGTGCCACCAATCATGCGCTACTCCGTCAAGATGCAAGGTAGCAAATTTAATGGCCTCATCCTCCTGCATAGGCCTAAGTGATAAGTAATTGTCCAATTTCTGAACCCAAGCCCTCGCTGATGTCTTTTCAGACCCATCAAAATATGGCAAGGTAATCTTGCTAACCGCATACTGCAAATCCCTGTTCACCTGTGGCTGTGGCTGCTGATGCTGAGGGGGTCTACGGTCAAATCTGCCTCCTCCTCTGGGTTTATAAACATCTATAAACTCATGAAACGTAAGTGCCTGCCGAATCTCAGGTGCTAGTGACATGTACTCACCATGAAATCTCGTCAAGTCTGCCACTGACATGCCATTATGTGGCTGAAACTCCTGATGCTGCCCCTGATGCTCTGCCCCCGGAGTCTGAGGTGGAGTCTCTCTAGGTAAGAAAGTAGGCTGACCTGGCCTACGCTCCTGATAGATCGGTGACGGCTGCCGTGGTACTGATGCCAATGGCTGGTCCACTGGTGTAGTCCCGCTCGTCTGTCCAATCTGTATGTAGTGTGGCTGTGTGGGCGTATACTGTCTAATGGTACCCATCAACTGGGACATCATGTCCATCATGTTATCATGCCGACGTCTAAACTCCTCATCAGTAATGTCGCCCTCTGCATGTGCCTTCCCTGTATCCCTAACTGTCTTTGCAGGATTCGCACGATCTGCCATTAGGGTTGCAACACTGTTTTCACTGCTGTTGGAGCTCGATCTGTGAATGCCTAAGATTCCTGACACTGTCTCACCTTCAGGAATCGGTGGACCTGTCCAATCCTCGTCTTTGCCTGTCCCTACACCTTTAATGTAGTGAATGGTATCTCTGTTCATGAAAAAGCACTAAAAAGCACACTGTATTCTGAAAAAGCACTGAAAAAGCACAGGATGGCAGGAGATCTGTGCTCTGATACCACTGTAAGAAAACTGGTGGTTCTCAACCCCGAAACCCTAACTGAAATTGATGTTTTTTGCAAGTTTTTGTGTTTTTGTAATTTTTAGAGGTTTTTTGACAATATATGAAAGCTGCGATTTTGCTAAATAATTGCTAGAAAAATTCATAAAAAACAAATGTGCATAGAAATGCGTAGGAAATGCTCAGAATACATAGGCGTATCATTTATTTCAATTTCCCTGAGCTTATCAATACAAAAATCTGAATAGAGAATGAAATACAATAAATTTTATGGAGGAACCTGAATGGCGGCTGTAGCAGCATTAAATGTATGAAGAAAATAATATATCAACTTTGCTCTCCAGTCACAGGCAAGGGAAAAGCTCCAGTACCAATGCGCCCAAGATCCAATCACCAGAACTGAAGAATATATGCGTTTCTCTGGAGAAAAGAAAGTACGACCTGGGAAGTACAGAAAAAGAAATGCTGACCTTCTTCTTGACAATAAATGTGTTATACCCAAAATTAATTTTTTGGCATTCTGTGTAAATTGAGCTAAATCTTGTTAAAATGCCATGTTAAGTCAGTTTTAGGTCAAACCAATCATAGAATCTTGATAGGTTTCTGTCAAGGAACACACGTGCAAAATTCTGAAATTTTGAAAATTAGGGTTTTTCCCCTATTTTCAGGGAAATCCCCCGAAAATAGGACCTTCCCAGAAATGATCGAAAATGATTTTGATAGGCTTAAAAGGCTTCACGATCACATTGGTCAAGTCAGAATCATCAAAAGACACGTTTTACTCTAGTGGGTCTATTTCTCTTTTTCAGGAACGAAGTTAGGAGCTCCACAGCCATTAATGGCAGATTGGCCAGTACCAGGTGCTGAAAGCTAAGCTTCAAAAGCTTCAACGACACAACCATGGCGGAAAAAGTCGAAAAAGATGCCGTTTGATGAAGGAGAATCCCGAAATTGAAAAAGATCAAAATTTGACTAACTCTGGAGATGTTACGAAGGGGAGATTGCTCACATGTTGAAAAGGCGCCTTTTTCAAGCAGGGGCGCCCATGATCTTTGAAGGTCAAATAAAGTTAGTAAGATCATCCGAAGCAGTCATTCTCAACGTTTGATTGCTGGCTCAACAGTGAAACAAACATCCAGATCATCCGATGAACAGATCACTAGCAATTGCTGATGAAGCAAAAAGAGGCAGTTGAGGAAATATCAGGAGACCACAGTTAACGGCGAAGTTATAAGGAAAAAGAGCCTTTTCAAAAGAAAGGCGCCCTTTCTTTTGGACTTCCAGATGCTGACCAATGACAAAAGGCTTCCTAGGATATCTTTCTCAGCCCAAGTAGATCTCGTAAACGCAACTGCAAGCATCAACATCTGTCAGAGCAGTCAACGGATAATTTGAATCAAAGTAGGCAACTTTCCAGATGAAAATAATCAAGCTAAAAGGCAAAAGCGCCCTTTTCAAGGAGAGGCGCCCTTGAATAATGGAACCCTAATTTGAGATTCAGATTTCTTGAAGACAGTCATTTCTGGCGAAGCAGAGCTAGGAACCTGATAAGACATCAAGTGAAAACATCTGACTCTCCAATCAACGAGAAATCCAGTTCAAGGCACGGGAGGTCATTTCAAATAAGCTGAAGAACGAAGATTGAAAAATCACTAAGGCATTGGCAAAAGCGCCCTTTCTTGGGAAAGGCGCCCATTCTTTTGGAGCCCTAAACTCAGTCTTTACCATGCAGTCTCCCAGGCACTTCTTTCCAGTATGGATCCAGCTCCGCAGTAAATGTGTCCGTGACGTCTCAGGGTCAACAAACAACGCTAGATTCAAGATCAAACAGGGGGTTTTCAGGAGAGAAAATACTAAAAAACTTGCAAAAGATGAAAAGGGACGCCTAAAAGAAGTCAAAGGTCATTTGTTGACTAAAGTCAAAAGCTTTTTGAGTTAAAGTTGGCTAAAACGCTCCACGATTGGTGGAAATCACCTTTTTAACTTAAGATCAAACTCAAATCACCTTTTGAGCTTGTGTTAGGTCCCCAAATTTGTGGATCTGAAGCACAAACATATATATTCAAGGAGATGGCGTCCCCTTTTCATTATTTCATTGCAGATTCAAAGATAAAAACAGCCACAAGCTCTCAAGGACGCCATTGAAGATCTGAAGGAGGTTTTCATCCGTTCTTCATTTTTATTTGCAGATCTGAAGCAGGAAAAGATTGCCATTTTGAGGATTGGATCAGAGATAGTTTTTGTTGAAGATCAGATAAAACTTCCAATCCATCTTCTGTCTACTTCCTCTCTTCTTATCTTAGGTTTCTTACGTCGGCGGAAAAACGGGCTACATGAGATCAGATCAGCGGGTATATTCGGCATCATTTTCGGAGAAACCCATCTACGACCGATTTTCCAAAATCAGCAAACTTGCCTATTTTTAGGGTTTTCGAAAAAAGTTTGATCAAATTAGAGGCCCGGGTTTGTTGACGTTTGAACAAAACCCATGTGCCAGATTTTTTCCGGAAAAATACTTCTCGGCAGGACGCTATTTTTAAGGGTTTCCGAAAATCATCTGAACTAGGTCAAGCTTACAGTCAATCTTCAAGTTTTTCAGGATGCAGTACTCCCAGGTGCAATACGAGACCAAGACGGTCTTACTCCATGATTACCTGAAAACAGTTGACACAAATCTGCACCAAGTAAATCCGGTGGTCGACTTGGAGCAGCTAGAAGGCATGAATCAAATAACATTGCAGAATATCGAAGAATCCGGGTTGCTACAGGCCGCATCAATTCCCATCACACTACAAAGCGTAGAGCTTGTAATCGCTTGTATCAAGCATTACAACCCTACCACCAGAGAAATCAGCGCAGCAGATGGAAGAATTGTTTGCAGTTTAAAGCCTCAGGATATCGAAAGATGTTTTGATATTCCATCACATCCTAAGAGCAAAGTCATATCATTGACGGAATGTGAAAAAGCATTTGAGACAGCTAAGGACAAATGTCAAAGGATTATGGCCGAAAAATGGCTAAAAGTGACAAAGGCAAACTTGCCTAAGCCGTTGGGGCGAGGAGAATGCAAAGATGAGTACGCAGTGTTAATCACTCTACTCAATAGAATCACTGGAGAAGAAGATGGTCGTCAATTTCAGCCATGGATGTACTATGTCATCGCTAAAATCATTGGCAGAAGGGAATACTATGACTGGGCCACTTTGATCAGTGACACACTCCACCGACAAATCACTAGGTATCTGGAAGCTCATAGGTTCCACATGTGCTCTTACCTGGTATACTTGATCGCTTCCAAGGTGAATTCAGGTTATTGAACAATGTGGGAACCTTAGGTGTGCAGAAGGTTCACGAACATTTCACACGTCTTGAGTTTACTCAAGCGGGAAGGCACTTCAAGAGGACAAGTGATCACTTCACTATGCACACAATACGTGAGCTTAACCATGAGATGCACGTGCGTATTTCACAGACAGCCAGAGAGGCAATGGCGGATTGGGCAGATTGGTTCATCCAATTTCCTACGTTCTCCTACATACACGTGTATGGCTACATTGGCCACCCTGCCATGCTACCAAGATACCCTTCAGATAGGGTAGTCTTCATGGAATTCCTGAGACAGTTGTCCGAGGTTCATATCCACTTGCGCTTGAAGAGGAAGACAACTGTTAACTTTCCCGTTGAAATGGGACTGTATAGATGTGGATTCGCGGCAGATGCTAAGATGATGAGTCAAGAAACAGCGAGGTTTAACCTCAAGTATCTCATTGATAGAAGATCCTACGATCCCAGGGGACTCTATGCAGCACACCTTGAGCAACACTCGTCACATAAGTCTTCTATGGAAGATTATTGGGTGAATTGTAAAGACGAGTATGAAGTGCGAAGTAGGAACTACAGCAGATTCAGACTCACACAAATTGCTGATTTCATGTCAGCAGACATTGAGGGCCTGTCAGATGATGAAGGAGAAGTCATTCTCCCCTCATTCTGCGCAGATTCAGTTGACTCTCAATCACTCCCGAGAGTGGATTGGTATGCCAAAGAAGACACATCTATAGAAGAAAGAACGAGCAGAGTGGTTAGAAATAGCCAACTCTATCTCGACAGCAAGAAGTCTAGGAAGGTGATACCAGAGAGAACAGAGCCGCCACAGGTTCAGTCTACACCACCTTCCACTTCAAGAAGGAAACCTAGACAGAAACAATGGTGCAATCCTCCCCGAGGGATGAGGATGTCAAAACCAAGAACACAGAGGACACCAGTGGAGAAAGCCACACATAGTCCTGACATAATCATGGGTATTGCTGCCCCAGAACAAAGAGTAGAGACTGCTACCCCTGATTCAGCAGAAGTTATCACAGAGGAACCAGCAGCAGTAGTTGTTGAAGAACTAGTGGCTGAGCCAATGGCAGAAGCAACGAAAGTAGAAGCAGCAGCAGAGACGGTGCCTGTTATGGAAACAGAACCGCCTACATCACCAGTGTCACAGCATACACAAGTCCTCATCGACTTGGATTCGCCACCGAGAGACATTGCTCCAGCACAGTCTCACACATCTAGCGTTCAAGGGCCTCACGTCCCTCCTAGTGAAGTTCGCCGAGATTCTATTTGGCTCGAAGGCTTCCTAGGAAGGAAGAGGGAGAAACCCTCCTATGAACTTGACTTTACCGAATTCGACCACGTCTCACAAGACATGCCGGCGAAAAGGTTGAAGAATCAAGTTCACATAGAAAGGAATGCAGAATGTGAGATCATCATAGAGGCTGCCGCTCCACCAGTAGAGAAAAGCATACACGAGGTTCAAGTAGGAGACTACACTTTGTCTCAACTTAACCTCGGGAAGACTACACGACAGGTGGAGGCGGATCTTCTCGGAATAGCTTCGGTGAGCGCACAAGAAAGAATGGCCAAGGATGGTAAAGAAAAGGCAGCCTTAAAGGCTGAAAATCAGAAACTGAGGTCTTACATAACCAGCTTGATACATGGCACACCAAACGTCTCAGCCTTACCAGCAGGACTACTAGATCTCCCCGCCGAACAGAATCATCGGCAATTGTTAACATTCGGCAAACACTTGAGAAATCAGGTGGAAGAATTTGTTCTCAAGGGTAGATGCGTACTGGGAAACCTATACCAGTTACGAGATAGAGCACATGAACTTCGTGTGGAGATCCAGCAGTCGGAACAGAGGATTGCAGAAAAGAGGCTTGAAGACGAAAGCACAATTGCAGATTTGCAATTAGCATATCAATCAGTATACTCTGAGGAAAACAAGCAACATCTTTTTGCTTGGAAGGAACAATTAGCGTACAAGGTGAAAGCCTACGACGCTCATTCAGTAGAGATGATTGATTACAGAAGGGTGGTTGCCACTATTATCAACTTCGCAAGAATGTTGGTAATATCTTTCCCTTGCATGGAATATCGGCGTGAAGGAGGAGAATATGTCGAGTTGGTGACTGTACAGAACCAGTTCAGAGATGTCATCCGCAGTACCTTTCTTGATGATCCAGAGGGTTGCAAGCTGGCTAAGGTAGCAGCTTTATCAACCAAGTTAGAAGAGGCAGCATCTCAATGCATTGACTTCAGAAATCAGCTCACAACGGGTGAGATCATGCTTCGACGCCACGTCATCATTCTACGGAGCATTAACTCCCCAGAAGTTGATGAAGTCAACCAATGGATAGAGACACTGTTGATTAATGGCGAGCTATAAATGCACCAGAAAAGGACGCCATACACCCTCCAAGTGGCATTCATGAGACTTGAGTTGACTTGATGCTTCTTTCCAAGTCAACTCAAGGTGCTATTAAATGTAGTTGGAGTTAACTTGATGCTTCTTTCCAAGTTTAACTCCAATTTCCTTAAATCATGCATTGTCAGATCCCACTGATTAAGGATGTCTGATTGGCTTCCATGATCCGTGGATCTTAGATCTCCACTAAATGTGGATGTCTATTTTGGAGGGATACTTACATTAAAGTTCACCCTTAGTTTACTTTCAGTCAACTGAAGTAGTTTCCAGTTGACTCTTTGTTTACTTTCAGTTAACTGAAGTAGCTTTCCAGTTAACTGCTTGTTCCCCCTTTTTAGGAATAAATCTTGCTAATTGATTTGCAAGAACTCATTGTTAACTCAAGGAGATTTTTGGGTTACCCACTCCTTTGAGTTCTATAAATAAGAGCCTTGGGCTCATTATTTGTTTAACCTTTACTTGCTATACAAAAATTGCTGCGCCATTGTTGCCAACAAGCTTTGAAAGCGAATACTTGTTCACTCTTGGATGAGAGTTCGTTGGATGATTGTAATTGTGCATGATTTCGTGCCTTTGCTTTCCCAACTTTTGTAGTTCGTTGATGAAGCATTGAAGAAGAATATCAGAAGGCGCTTGCATTTTGATCATCTTATTTGAGTTATGTCTACGTCTTGTGTCTAATAACTTGTTGTCTCATTTCCCTCCTCGGATAGGAGTCCCTCCTCCTTGGATATTTGTTATTGACAGTTATCGTTTGATGTTGTTTAATGTGTTGACTTCCAAGCTATACTTCGGATAGGAGTCCCTCCTCCTTAGCAAGCTCGTTGGCCAAGGCATCGTGATTCTGTTGTTTCTAGTAAACTATTTCTTAAGCTCATACCTCGAATAGGAGTCCCTCCTCCTTGGCAGATCTCAGATCTAGTTTACCGTGTAGAGTGTTTGCTTGTACCAACCTTATCCCGGTGTATACCCGAGAGTTCAGAGCCTCGGTCATATCCTCTGAAGACGGTGAATTCAAGTGATCCAACCATCCCATTCCCACTCCTTTACCCTCATGCTCTGTTCATCTTGAAGGTATTGGATAGATAGAAGCTAGTTAGTCGTAGTTGAGATCTGCAGAAACCAGAGAAAAGCTTAGCTACGGCGCATTGTGTTTGTGCACCCTTGTGTCACACTTGTTGAAGCATAAAAGATAAGGACTTTAGATTCTTGTTTCCCTTCCCTCGCATTGCTCCCAGCGGAGGACTTCTCCTCTTTAAATAACTTGAAGAGTGTTGCAAAACATTTGAAATAGCTGAGCGATTTACAATCGGCCTCGAGAGGTGCTAATTTAGCGACAACAAAATAATCGTCGGCCCCTTGGAAAATGTGCAAAACTACGATGAATGATCTCTACATAATCGCCTTTATTGTTGATGAATAACTCTGTAAATCTACACTTAAAATCAATGAATAAATCCAATCTGTGATCCCTGTGTGAAATCACCAAGTGCAAGCTTCAGCTGGTATTGCACAGCCTCAGTCTGCCAAATCTCTGAAGAGTTTTCGTTCTCCAGAAACGTTCTTCTGCTAGAAACCCTAGGGTTTGCAAGCTCCAATGCTCAGAGCAAAAAGACAAAAGTTGAATAGCATAATCATAATGGTTCGATTTTGTCTTGAGTGAATATATATTTCCCTTTGAAAAGTTCGACCCAAACTCCTTTTAAAATAATCATTTAATTAAATGACTTAATTCGCCCCTTTTACTTTAGGAGAAATAATCAATAATTAATTGGCGTCTCTTTAAGTGAATAATGATTATTCACTTTATCAAATATTAACTCATTATTATAAAGTATAAGAAATACTTTATAATTGGCCAAATTAATTAAATATTTAAATATTTCAATAAAGTGACTTTAATATAAAGTCAAAATATTAAATATTTAATAAATCATTAGATACTCCTTATTTCTCCGTCTGATCATCAAACTGCAAAACTGGGTCGACTCTGAGCTGAATAGTTGAACCAGGTGCCTTGCCCAAAATAGCAGCTTCCGCTTGACCTAACTTTCTAAAAATAGAAAGTTCACGAAAAAACACTCACGGAAGATTGAAGGCCCAGCGACACAGTGCAACCACTTTGGAGCTGGAAACGAGCAAGCGCGGATGATCCTGCGCACACTCTACAGCCGACCTCGAGGGATCGAAATAGCCGACTAATAACCTCGTCACGGTGTCGACTAGGATGGGGTTATCACATATTTGAAGAGGCTGGGGAGACCGTTGTCAATTTAAACATTGTAGGTACCATTTTGTTTGTAGATTAAACTCTTGAACTTGATAGTTAAGGAGAATGGTAGAATTAACAGGTCTTAATTACCTTAGTTGTGTTTTTTTGCGTGAAGGGTTCATTGTCATTGTGTTATATTTATCAACATTGTTAAAGATATTTATATTACAATTATCTGTAATTGTTCATCTCAAAATTAATCAGAAAATCTCATATTTAAAATTCATGGTGTACACTCTCCTTTACTTTCACTCTCACTCTTGATGCAATTAGGATGTCTTTAAATGTAAAAAACATCAGTTATTTCTCTTATTACTTCTTTTTTTTTTGTTGCATTTTTTGGGTTCCCAATATGTTTGCTTTTTTTTTTCCCAATAATATCCCAATAAACTGAAAATACCTTTATCTTTTAGTATGCCGAGAAATTCTTGAGAAAGATATTTGCTTCTATGCCCCCAATCATATATAGGCAGAATAACAAAAACAACAAAAGCAAAGGAATGGCAGCCCAGCATCTTCTTTGTAATGTGCTGCCATTAGATCTAAAGCTTTAAAAAAGAAACTTGTTAGTAGATCGTGTTGAAACTCTCTCTATTCTGGGGCCCAATTTGCCACAAAAAAGCAACAAGAACTCGTGATTGGTAAAATCAAACTTGCCACTATGGGTATGGTGAGTGGGCAAGTTCTTGCTTGCGTGGTAATAACTAGTGAAGTTGGGGAGCAACTAATGGGCGGTAGTTGTTAGAAATTTGAAATATATTAAATACCCCAAGGAATGTTTTAAGAGAAAATCAAAGTTACATAAACTGGAAAAGCATAAATAATGCAAACCAGAATTTTGAGAGATTATGCAATGTCAGGATGACAAAATTGGATTAAGAGCTTCCAAGATGCAAGAGTATGCAAAAGTATGCAAGAATATGAACTATGTAATGTCCCCATTTTGGCCCTACACTCTTCATTTGGATTTAGCCTTTTTCCCGAAATCCGTAGGCTAAGCTGAAGTAGAAAACTAGGGTTTCCTCTTTCAGATACTACTCAGTTGGCGTTCAGAGGATGTTGTGCAGACTTACTATTTATAGCAGTTTGCTATTTTTAGCAAGTCTATCTTTTGGAAGTATCTATCTAGCAGCAATTCAATCCTTTGCAGTTTAGTGTTCAATTTGGCTTTCTGTTGTTTTGATGTGAACTTACTATTTATAGCAGTGGGCTATTTTTAGTAAGTCTAATTTTGGCAGTGGCATCATCAGGAATTCAGCTCAAGTCATCTTGCTATCCTTTAGTTTCAGTTTGACTTTGGTTATCTCCATGGATTAAGTTTTATACTTAGTCATTTTTATGTTTCTCAGTTGTACCCCCACGCCTAGGAATGATCACTTCATGTTGTTTTTAAAAGGGT
This sequence comes from Sequoia sempervirens, assembly GCA_007258455.2. Taxonomy (NCBI): domain Eukaryota; kingdom Viridiplantae; phylum Streptophyta; class Pinopsida; order Cupressales; family Cupressaceae; genus Sequoia; species Sequoia sempervirens. Next base: position 3,984 of record VDFB02185205.1, on the reverse strand, counting down.
GTCATCAAGGGGTCAATGGTGCATTTAATGAATTATTAAATGCTTTATTGTTGCAAAGTGAAGTTCGATGCCTAAAAGAGGTTGATTAATATTTTATTATTTCAAAAAGTGAAATGCTTAAAGTGGTGTCCCTTTTGGAAGTTGAAGTGATTCAACATCTTGGAATTTGAAGAGTCTCTTGTTGCTTCATTTTCCAATTGAAACTTATATATTGCTGTTGTTTGATGAGTTGATTATCTTTGGAAATATTGTAAAGTTATGCTGCTAGTTTGAAATCCAGAATCCGGCTAAGGGAAAGCTTAGCAATTTGTCTCCATTCTTCGGGCCTGAAACTATGGTTCCCTAGATGGTGGATTGAGAGTGTGCTTCATTCAGAAGTGCACATTGAGCTTCATTGTTGGAGAATTTGAAGTATTTTTCAGTTTTTGAGCTTGCTAGTTCATTCATCGCTGAAGGTGATTTTCATTAACAGCTCTTTGTACGATTTTAATATGCTTCTGGGTATTGAAGATATGGATTCGTAGCACAGGGGCGCCCCTTCCCATAGAAGATCATAATTTATTTCAAAGTTATTTTTTTTCTTGCAAAATCGCCCTTGCTAAGGGTCGTACCATGTTGGGAGCATTGGGAATTGTGCAAGTAAATTAATGGTTTCTTTTTGAAGCCGTTTCATCATCATGACATGGGCACCTATCCTCCAGAGGTTCATTGCAATTGATTTCACTCAATTTGGAGGTAAATTGATAAAGTTATGTGCATTTCATTGATTCACAGGTTGCTGGTTTACAGTTTCAGTTTGCTGGTTTTTTATATTAGACTTCAAAAGAATCAGATTTATGCTTCATTTTCAGTGTTTTGATAGCTTTGTAACTTGAAAGAATCATACTTTATATATTTGCAATCATTCTATCATTGTAACACTCGTAATTTGCAGTTTTTCTTTAATTGTAAGGTTGTGAATTAGTAGTACTAATCCAACCATTTTGTTACTGCATTTACTTGTGATTAATTGATACAAATATTATAACCCCTGGATGGTTTACCGCCAGTGTGGAGTAATCTGATTTGTAATTTCATTTACCACCCACTGTTAATTGGAGAATTCCCACTCTCAAGTGGATGCTCGCTGCAGCGGATGAATTAGTTGAATTGTTTGTAGTATCCCCCCCACTATTTAAGTGGTTGAATGGAAATCTTTATGACTGGTTCACCGCCTAAGTTCTTTCAGTTTTGTAATACTTACTCCGCCATATGTTAGCACCTCGCCTTCAAAGGGATCTTGTGTGCACATTTTTGGCGTTGAGTTTATTTTGTACTTCCAGTTGTAATCATCCTATAGTTGTTGAATTATTAGATCCTAGGGATCCTCTGACCATATGCCCGCCCCTCTTCCTTAAGTTGTTTTAGGGCGCATTCTTGGTTAGAGTTCTTTTCTGCATCGTTTTGGTTTGGAGCTAACCTTAACGGGTGCATGTGCATTGTAATTGATATTGAAAATCAAGAGAAAAAATTAAGGGGCATATTTCAAAATACAAGCTAGGTAGTGAGTTTATATAGAACTAAGGAGAGGATGTAGGTGGCAAATCCAACCAATAAGAATCAACCACCAAAAGTGAAGGATGCTATCAAAAGTGTAAAGTGTTCCACCCTTTAAGGAAGAGGACACCACATCACTTATTTCCTAGTTATTAAATAATAAACTCACTTTATTATCCTAAGAAAGCTTAATAAAAGTGTAGGAAAAACCTATGACTAAAGGAAAATAAATTATCCCACAAGGAAAATAAAAACCTACACCGATAACCCCCCCTTAAGCATAGCTTAGGAGGATGTAAATAATGATGGGTCCCGGAAAATGAGGCCATGTTAGGTACCAATGTACATATCAAATTCTCCCCCAAAGAAGAGATACAATGTTCCTCCTCTTAGGAAGAGATACAACCAAAGGTGTATACAAGCTATCTCCCAATTCTTGAAAGGAATATGTAGGAAGAAAGTGCAAGATATATGAAGTCTTTGAACTTGAGTGTCCCCATATCGATACTGAAAGTTGTCACAATCAAATTAGGCGTTCTAGGCCACACTGCTGAAAATGTAAACTCAGAATCTCCTAGAGATTGATGTAGAACACAATCCAAAGACAAAAATGGTTTGACAACTGTTGTGCATTGATTGTCATCAAAGAGGAGAGATAACCCCTCAAATGTGTCCTCCAAATCTGAAATGTGAGATTCCACAAACAAGTTTGAAATACCTGTCAAGAAATCATCCCACAGAGTTGTATTTGAAAGACTATGGATGTCCTATTGCAAGAAGTCATTGGAAGCTTTCAAATAAGCAACACTGAACTTTGTAGCAATAGATGCAAGGACCAAAGAGTTGTCCTCAAAGAGAAGATGTATGTCCTCAATAGTGTCATCTAGATCCAAAATGAGTGACTCTACAAACAAACAAGAGATGTCTAGTAGAAATTGGTCCCAATGGACTAAATCCAAAAACAATGATCACACTATAGTGAATCATTAAGTTTTCGAAAAATGTCACATTGGCGTAACAACTAACACCTACGGGTAAGTTGTATAGACAGCCTATGCACACTCATGAGTGCTCTTCAAATTATGGAGAGAAACCCTCGTTGTGCTTTGACAAATGTACTTGCAAAGGAAAAATAAGCTAAAACTATGTCCTGTGTCTTTTTGTTTCCAGGCTAGAGCTGCAAAACTTTCTTGAAAAGAACTTACAAATTACAGGTTTTCTCTGATTTCACTTAAAATCAACTAAACTACAACTTATATGTCAATCTCCTCAGGCGAGCAAGAGAAAGCAGACAGGTTTGACTAACTGGCGATAAACGGGTTTAGACTCTCTACTTGAGGGCAAGGTGGCACAACTATCATCTCAATCTAAACCAGCTTATTAGGCACAAAACAGATTTAAGACTTTACCAAGACAATTTTATGGAACCCTATGTGGCATAACACTCGATCGAAACAGCAAAGTCTTCACAAAACAGCCTTTATCTTTATAATCTCACGAAACCCTATGTGGCATAACCTTCAATTATATTGATAAAGATTCACAAAACAGATTTATCGCTGCAACTTCTCGAAACCCTATGTGGCATAACGATCAATCACAATGGTAAATTAACACAAACAGCCTTATCACTTCAATCTCTTGGAACCCTGTGTGGCATAACAATTGATTTCAATGATAAAGATGCTCAAACAGATATATCTAAACTATGGAAAGAATTCAGCATTACAATCTTTCGAAACCCTATGTGGCATAACAATTAATTGCAATAGTGAAGACACATGAACAAATACCAAAAGAGTAATATTGATGGCAAGGTAGGCGCAGCATATATTTCTCTCTCAAGCAAAGTTATTTACAAATGAGCAAAAGCTCTTATTTATATACATCAAGGTGTAGGGAACCCTAAAATCACCTTGAGTCATCTACAGTTCTTGCAATGCATGCAAGATTTGCTGCTAAACCCTAATGAAGTAAACTATACAGTCAACTGGAAAGCTAGCATCAGTTAACCGAAACATCTAATCTAAAAATGGACTATTGTGCAAGCATGCACGTCCTTATTGAAAGCATGTTAACTGGAAGACTACCATCAGTTAACGAAAAACCCTAAAAGAAACTCCAAGTGAACAAAGCTAATCCCAGAATAGATATGCATGAGACGAGACAGCGAGTTAACTTGAAAAGGTAACGCCAAGTTCAACTCCTGTGTGTAATGTCTATCCCGAGAAGTGGGAATTGAAGACTACTGGCCGTGATCTCGAGCAATCAATCCCTTAACGAGATTGTTGACTGTGTCAACATCTGAATAGCAGCAACTTGAGCAATCTTGGCAATCTTCGCACACTCAAACTAGCATTTCACTGACTTATAGCTTTGGCGGCTCCGTAACTGAAGTGATGGCCATTATCTCTTATGCGGCTTGATACAAATTGGTCTCAGCTTTTC